>NIJG01000003.1:119438-142646 GCA_002201625.1 Euglossa dilemma
ATATATATATATATGTATAAATATATATGGAATAGAGTTATTTAAAAAATTGTTTCGAGATGGTAATTCTTGCGTGATTAGTGCGAGCAGACGGCGACGGAGTTGTAAAACTGTTTAGCGGATAACGCAGAGATTATGAACGATACGGCTGGCGCGGCGAGAAGCGTGGAGGGTATGCTCGAGGCGAGTAGACAAGCGGCGAAAGCGGATCCGCCCGCTCGAGAGGAATATTCGGCTCGGTGGATACGCTCGCGTACACGCGCGGAGACTAGGCGCGGTAAGTCCGAGAGGGAGAGAAGAGCGATGTTTAAACGTTGTTACCTCATGGTCGTAAGGCAGTCCCGCGGCCGGCGCGACGCGCGAGTCGGCGCCGCGACGCGCGCCACGCCGAGTCGCGCGCGTTTCATTTTACCAATCGATCTCGAGTCCCCGAGTGCTCGTCGCCGGGCTACGTCGAACCCGCGCCGCTCAGGCGCGATGGAACAGCGCGGAAGGAGCCGAAGACGAAAGAGGAGGAAGAGTCTCGTTGCCGATCTCCGCGGCCACGAGTCTGGCCCCCCGTTCGCGTAGCCAGGCGCACGTTGGCCGTGTATCAAAGGATCGATCCACTTCCGGCGTTCGTCGACGACTAAAGGACGAACGCGAACAGAGAGACAGAGAGAGATGGGAAAAAAATGGCAGGAAGATGAGCGAAGAAGCGGAAGTCGCGGCGCAGCGACGAGAGTGAGCTAGATATCTCGGCGGACACATTGTCGAAGACACGGAGAGCTTAGGTGATCCGCGATCGAACACTTATTTCGTCGGATTCCACGCCTTCGTTCGCAGCAGGGAGAAACGAAGGGCAGGAAGAGGAAACGAGGAAAATGAGGGAGAAGGAGGGGTGAAGGAGAAACAAAAAAAATAACACACGATAAATCTTTCTTACACCGTTCGTACATCCTCTATTAATTAATTAATTAATTATTAAATACGACTTTACGAGAGTATAAATCGATTATATATATATTATATATATATATACATAAATGAACAAGATTACCTAGGGAAGAATAGCGAGGGCCGGACGAATGGAACGAGGAAGAAAGAGAGAGGAGAAAGTTCTCCATCCGCGAGCGAAGAGAAGAGCACACTCAGAGAGACGATAGAAAATCGGAGGAACATTTTTGCCATCTTGTTATATAATATATATATATATAAATATACATATATGTTATAACACGTACATGCGCGTGCACGCGCGCGGACGCGCGAGGAAAGCCGGCGCGCGCGTTTCTCTCGCGTCGCGAACCAGAGCCGCATGTCGCGATCGGCATCTTTGAAAATCGGTTCTCTCGCGATTCTCTCGCGATTCTCTCGCGGTTCTCTCGTGGTTCTCTCGCGGTTCTTTAGCGGTTCTTTAACGATCGCCGCGAGAACCCGGTTTTCGTCTCGTTTCACCTTCGACCTCGTTGATCTTCGTTAGTTCCATAGTAATTTGCGTACCTACGGATATCTGTCGTACTCGGTTCAACGTCGATTTCAGAGATCGACGATGCCGATTCGAGGAAATTTCAAAGGCGATTATCGAAGATACCGATCCGTTCCTCCGTTCGTCGGCGTCGCCTCGTTGTCGCCTCGGCGTCGTCCAGGCGTCGCCGTCACGTCATCTCGCGCGAAATCGGCGCGGGATCGGTCCTTGCGATCGGACACGCTTCGGAACGTGCGTCTACGCCGGTGCGCTCGCGCGTACGCGCGCGTGCCTGCGCTCCGCAAACCTACCGCGTATGTATATTGATAGCAGATAGCAGAGGGAGAAGCGAAGAACGAAGCGGAGGATGAAACGGATGAAGGACGATGAAGATGAAGAGAAAACAAAACGATTTAATATATTGCAGATACTATATTATAAATATAAATATAAACATAAAATTAAAACTTAAGGAATAGTTATTTCTACTACTCTAATTCGTCGCTTCTACGTGTGATTGTTGTATAAAAAAAAAGAACAAAAAATACGATTATTGATTTATTATCATTGTTATTACACGATTATCATTACACGTTACGACTACTACTATTACTATAATTATTATTAATTATTACCGAGCGAAGCCAGTATATTAGGGGAAGAACGGGATAACCGTGGAGACGAGAAACGCGTGGATAGGCACGTGTGAAAGTGGCGATGAAGATGGCAAGGATGAAGGCGATGAACGCGTGTACGATGAAGGAAAGAAGAGAAATAGTTTGTACGATCCGATTTTTTTCCTACCACCGAGGGGTATCGTTAATTGCCACACGATTATTGGACGTCCAGAGGACGGGAACCGCGGACAGGACAAGAGTACGATCTTCGCGGGAGAACCACGGAGAGAAGCGGAGGAAAACGACAAACGAAGAAGAAGAGAAGAAATAAGTAAATAGGGCGTAACGATCTTTATTATACACATTTATAAATACGAGTTTACGAATCGTTAAGGTGACCGAGAGCCAATAGAGGTTTAAAACGAAGTAAAAGTAAGGATAAAGCACGATATTACCGATTTAGATAAATCCCTGTATCGATCGATCGAGGAAAGCCGTAGAATCGAAGAGTGTCTACGAAATCTCGAGTTATTGTCTCTTATTGTCCGGCAAAGGAGAGAGAATCGAGAAGGAGGAGGAGGAAACAAATTCGGGGAAAATACAAGGGACAAAGAGGAGGAAAATAGAAGAAAAGCAGGATTAGGCGTAAAGGAGGGGCGTGTCTCGCTTGCCCGTGTCAGATTTTGCTGAAAGTCCAGATTTCGCTGTTTCCAACCAGATGAAGAATAACAATTGATCATTCGATTCGATTCGAACGTCCATCAGCCATTTCTCCGGTGTCTCGTTAGTATACACTCTCTTGTAGATTACACATAAAGTACCGTTTAGCGTGTAGCAGCGTTTGATCGAAGAGTTCACCGATCGAACACGATTTTTGCCAATTTTTCCGGATTATTCAAAGGTGAGAAACGTATTTCATCTTCGATCTGTTCTTCTAGAACCGATGGTGAGTTTTTCTTGCGTTTCAATCGAAGAAATATCCGCGAGAAGCGCGTTTTAAAATACAAAATTGGCAAGAGTCGTTTCCGATACGAATCCTTCAGTTGTTCAACGATCTACGAGGGTCTCTCACATTCCGTGCAACGTCTACCGGAAGTTGTAGTTGTTGCCGTGTGTCTCAGTGGTTTTCAAGCTTCTTCGGCGCAGCTCTTCCTACGAAAAATCAACGGTTAATTAACGCTTGAAGTTTGTCAGGTTTCTCTCTGTTTCAGTATTTCCACGCGATATATATCCCTCGTTTAACTCTCGGCCAGAGACAGTTCTCGGCTGCTTTCGTTGGAGACAGAAGCTCTTGCGATTTCTTCGAAGCTTCCTCTTCGTTCACTTCCACTTTGTGCCCTGGTTAAACTGTTCGCTGGAAGAATCGGTTATAGTTACCGTTCGGTTAATTACAAGTTTCGTAATTACTCGCCGCGACACGTGCAAACAACCTACCTCTTGAGACAACTTTCATCTTCGATTATCCGCATCTCGAGTAATGCGAGTTAGCTCATCGCGTCGCGTTTTAGAGTCTATTTAGTTAGAAACCCGGAGCTTTCGCGTCGTTTTCTCACTTCGATTCATTGCTGCCCTATCTATCACGAAGAAGACAAGAAAGAAGGAGAAGAATCTAAGAGGAAGAGGGAAGAAGAACGAATACGGAGTTTTAAAAAAAAGGAAAGATAAAACGAGAAGGAAAGGAAGAGAGTGGTTTAAGCGGATCGTGCAGCGGTTTGCTCGGATCACGAAGCGTTACGAGGTAGATCATCGATTAGAATTCGCGTAGTCGGCCATTTATACTTGACCTTCGCCTCGGAGATGCTACTTTCAGCAAGATCTGCTTTGTTTAAGTAGCGAAACGCGCGCGTGGTCGTTTTGGATATCATTCGCTGGCATCGTTCGAGCTTTTTAGAGAGACGGGAGAACGATCCGTGGAATTTTCGATGACGCGCAGAAGTAGAGGAGAAAGAGGAAGAATTGGTAAGGGAGGGGGGAGTTGATTAACGAGGTATTTTCGTCGTTAGCTTTTTTCTTCGATATATCCGATCGTTCCAAGCGATTTTAAACGAATTAGGTAGGACAAGGACGTTCGTCTGACGATATCCTTTCGATTCGATATCCGTTCGATCTCCGATCATGCATGACACGATAAACCTAACGATCGTCCATGTTAAGCACTTTTACTTTCCTCTCTGTACGATCTTCGAGATCTGCTTCAACCGGCTAAACTCGTCGTACGTGCGCATCTTTCGTCGCGCTGATCCGAACGAGTTTGCTCGTCCCCTATTGTTGCGTTGCGAGTAGGCAGTTCAAGGAAAGGAAATCCTGCGGAATTCTCAATGATTTCTCGCCTTCGGTTCAACGACGTTATAATCGTCGCTGTTCCGAGATCCGGTTGAAAATCGGCGAGAGCTCGCGATTGAGGTACGCTCGAAAAAGCGTTGCTTTTCACTGGCAATAGTTTCTTTAATCACGTCTCGTTACCGAGAAAAAGGAACAGAATCTCGTCCAATATCCTAAAGCAGGAAATAACGATTTAAAACTTGTCGAAATTAAGAAATTAAAATCCGAAAATTCGAGGGTTTCAGAGTTTCGGAACTTCGGAATCCAGTAATTCGAGAATTCGAGCATTTTGCCATTCGAAAATTTGGAAATCCAAGGACTGGAAAATTTGCGAATCCGAGAATTGGAAAATTTAGGAATCCGAGAATTGGAAATTGGAGAATTTGGAAATCCGAGAATCTTAGGATCAGAGGAATCCAAGAATCGTAAAATCGTAGAAATCCGAGAATCTTAAAATCGGTGGCTCGAAATTTTGTAAACTCGGAGCTAATTTTAATCCTAGAGTTGAGTAGATTCGAGGAAATCCGTATTAAATCATCCACGCAATTAGCCAGTTGCATGCCTTTTCGTGCGGTAACCAGAGTGGGAGAGAGGAAGAGAGAGAGAGAGAGGGAATGGACGGCGAAGTTCGTAAAAGAGAAGAGAGGAGAGAAACGGCGTAGCGCCGTAACAACCGAATTACCGAGTTCAATCGACAGCTTAGCGGTTAATCGCCGTAGAGTGTAATTAAACTAGTAAGTCGTGTTTAAGGATGAAAAATCGTCTTCTACGTGAGAACCGCGACACAGCGACCCGTTTTCGCTGAAGCTCACGCGCGCACACACACACACACACACTCACTCACACACACACACACACACACCGACCGATTGCTGCGTATGCACGATTTTATTACAGCGATTTTTCAGCGCCACGTTTTAGAAAAGTACACACACCAGCGTAACTAGAGTCAGCCGAGAGTTTTTAAGAATGCGGACTGAAGCGGATAAGCCCGTGGGACGCGTAGAAAAAAAATAAATAAAACAGAAAAAACGAAAAAAAAAAAAATAATAATACAAAAACACGAATCAAGTTCCTCCCGAGCGTCCTTCCGGGATGCTCGACGCACGGCGTCGCGTGATCTGAAGCCATATATCTTAAGAGTCACGATGAAAAATATAGTTCACGTTCTTTCTCTCTATATTCCTTTCTTTTTCTTTTTGTTACTATTAATTCTCTTCCACGTTTAAATTGAAATCATCGCAATCCGAGATCTGTTTACCTCTTCTCGATTTCTCAGCTAGATTCTTTGAATCTTTTCCCAAATAGTTCGGTAAAAGCCAAGGATAAATTTATCGAGTCAAAAATGTTCTGATAATTCCTCGAACTATATCTTTAATCGTCCCCGCAATCCCTGCGCGAGCTTGCTAATCTCGAAAGTTAGAAGATCGCAGGCGATTCCGGAACCCCTCTTACGATCATTTCGTGGCGAAGAAACACACGCGCGCGAATAAAAAGGGTAGATAAAGAGGAGAAAAGGGAAAGAAAAGGCAGAAGGAAGAGACGAAAGTAAGAAGGGGAACCACGGTGCCCCGTGAGAATCGAGGAAACCGATGAAAGATGGCGGCTGCGAGGAGAGAGCAACGTAAAGACGCGGTCTTCGGCTATTTTGACCTCTCCTTTCGTCTTACGCTACTTCGAGTGTCCGCGTTATCAAGGGTTTTTTATCGTTCCGTAACTTTTTGCGATCCTACCTACGTACGCAATATAGAGTTATTAATTATTGTACTTTTTAGCGTGTGCGTGCGTCTATTTGTGCATGCGTGCGCGTGATCAGTATACATAATAATCTAATTGAGGTACAGCTCGGTTGATTTTGCACGATAATTCTCGTCATCCGGCCGATCGGATCGATGATCTATAATCCCGATCTCGGCCGACTTCGACGCGTACGTTGCCTCGATTAAACGCGATAACGATTGAACAAACGTAACTCTCGAATTCCCGATTCGATCTCGTTTTAAGACAGCGTCGATAAACTTACATATCTCCTACGTTGCAAAATCGCGAGGCGAAGCTCGAGCGAGAAAAAAAACCGAGAAAAGGAAAAAAAGGGAACGAGCGTGAAAAGTGGGGAACACTCGCGAGAAATGGGTGAAAAAGAAATTATCGAAAAGAGATAAAAGGAAAGAGAAAAAAAGAAAAAGAATATCGAAACGTAATCGTACGCGAGACAGTGCGATCTTTTAATCCTTGCTTTTTTTATCCTCGAGCGTGCGCGTCGAACGGCCGAACGTTTGAACGTTGTTCAAAAGAAGAAAAAAAAAGAGAGAATAATAAAATAGTAACGAAGAACAAACCCTTTCGAGCTTAAAGAAACCAGAGGATAATGTAAGAAGATGCACGATAGGTGAAAGGCGGGTTAAACGGGGAAAAGAGGGAAAGAAAACTGACAAATGTAGAAAGAAACGCGAAGAACGAGAGATGGAAAACCGGTAGAGAGAGAGAGAGAGAAAGAGAGAGAGAAAGGGAGAAGGGGAAACGTGGAAACAAACACACGGATAAACACATACACGGGAGAGAGGATGAGAAAACCGAGTTCGAAGCGAGTCCATCATTGAATTGTCAATGATGGACGCGAGTTGTGGAAATGGGGGAGAAAATGGGGAAAGGGAGAAAGCGAAAGAGAGAAACGGTGAATAGGAAATTCTCTAGCGGACGTGCGATCCAACTGTGCCTCGAATAAAATCTTGAGCGACGTCCCCTCCGACTAAACGAAAAAATGAAAAAATCACGAAAAAGGTGAAACAAAAAAAAAAAAGATTATGATATGTAATAGATTGTAAACGTTCACTACTATTCTTATTGATATTATTGTCATTATTATTACTGTCATCATTATTATATTGTCATTGTTATTGTTACTATGATTACCGTCACGCGCATTTTAGAGGAATTATTCACGTGCAATCTGCGATGGCGAATTCCGCGCGACATTCGTGTTTTTACTTCTTGAGCGTTGCGATGAAGAGAGAAGATAGTAAGTGAGAGCGAGAGCGAGAGAGAGAGAGAAAGCGAGAGACGGAGAGAATCGCGGACACCGGGCAGAGGTTACGTTTCTTCGAGAATACGCTGTTTCCCGAATCGAATGGAAGCTTCCGCGGTGAAAGTAGCGAGTTTTTACGCCGAGAAATGCGAGTTTCGAAAAATTTCGTTTCATTCTCGATCCCTCCGCGCTCGAAACGGCTATTCATCGTCGTACTCACCGATCCCCTGGATACCCATGCATTTTTCTGCACCTAAATTAAAATAAATAACGGCATAGCCTCTCTCGATATATATTCCATAACTTTATAAAAGGAGAAAAAAAAAAACAATTTCGAACCTTCGTACTATATATCACTCGTCTCTAATTCCGGCTAATTTCGAATTTATATCTCCATTCGTCCTCGAGCTTAGCTTCGTGTAGATTATCAGCTGCGAAAAATCACGGTGATCTAACTATAGCGGGGTATAATCTAATCTCTCGGCTCGATGCTCCGTCGACGTCACGTGTCTTCTTCTCGAACGTTGCGCGACGACGATCGACGACCGAGACGAAACGGTTCTCCGCTTTCGGTTCCTAACCTCTGCCCGATGTCGAGAAAAATCTCTTCGCGCGGTCGAGAAGCGACGGGATCGGCGTTCCGTGAGGAAGCCGCGTTTCCACGAAACCAGATCTCCGGCAGATCGGTCCTCGTCGTCCCCTTTGTTCGGCCGGAACGCCGATCGACGTCGCCCTGTTGGCAGAAGCGCCAACTAGACGGCAAACGGAGAAACGAGAATCAGCGTGAGAATGGGTGCGAGAGAGTACGACCGAGCGAGTGTGAGAATGCGAGAGAAGCGAGAGCGTCGACCGAGAGAAAGAGAGAGAGAGAGAGAGGTAGAAAGTGTGTGATTATTAAAAAAAAAAAAAAAAAAAAAAAATCTCTCATCGGTACATTTAATATAACGCTAATTCATTATTACAGACATTATTGGATTTACGGTAAACGGATAAGCGATTGATTACAATTTTGTCCTAATGTTCAGAGAAATAAAACAAGGAAATACACACCCGTTCCCGTTCTACACTTCCGGTTCTACATCGTACCACGTTCTTCCTCGTCGGTCGCTCGTTTTAACCAAGGTTTCAGCTTTCCCTTCGATTATCGTTATCCTCGCGAAATCGTCTATTTCGTTGGTTATGTATACTATTATTATTGTTATTACTAGTGTTAGCGTTATTATTATTGTTACTATTATTATTATTATTATTATTATTATTACTATTATTATTATTGTCGTCACTGTTATTACTATTGTTAATCGTTATTGGTTTATGTACGGTAACTTTTTTCCCTCGAAACGTTTTATTTCGTGGCAACGAAGCGTCGTATACCGTTCTAATTCTTTGCCATTTTCACGAATCTTCTCGAACGTCCCCGTTGATAATACGACTGAACATACCCACAGAGGCTCTTATTAATAACGCGACAGCAATACCGATTCGCCGGCTACGAAGACAAACACTCTGGCAAATATTTAACGGCACACGTACGCCGGAATTTGGATAGCCGATAGGCGAACTGCGTTCGAAACGAGCGGCAGACGAGGCGCAATCGTCGTGCTTTATGTTCTTTTCTTTTCTATCCGACGTTTGCTTCGTTCCTCGATCGAACACTCTTCCCCCTTCTTTGTCCGTCGGTCACACTCGACTAGAGCCCAGCAAACAGTGTGTCTTTAAACGACTGTAAAACATTTTTTCCAACGTCACTGCACCGACATTTCTCTCGATCTTACTATTCTTGTCCATTGTATATGCGAACAAGCGATTCGTATACCGTGTACAGGAAATAAAATTATTTATTGAATATTATATCGAGGTTATCGAATTGTTCTATCGAAATATATCTACGTAGTATCGATCGTAGTCTTGCTCGTATTTGCTGGGGTCTCGTTTCACGTTTGATACGTATATATATATGCATATACATATATTTCACACGACGATGAATCTTTTTTTTCTCGCGGAACCGTCGATTCGTTATCGTAATATGTAACGCGATTTTTCTCGTACGCTTCATTCTCTCCGACATTAGCATTCGTTATCTATGTTAATTACGGTTGTTCGACCTACTGTGTACACCGCTATTATTATTATTTCATTACCGTTATTATTATTATCAGTATCTTCGTTGTCATTATCGTTATTATTATTATTATTCTTATTATTATTACTATTATTATTATTATTATTACCATTACTTTTATTATCATCGCCGTTACCATCGTCGCCGCAGTCGTCGTTATGATTTCAACGATTAGAATTACGGTTAATTTTATTACAAATGCAGCGTTCATATTTTGTTATTAAATTAGACTATGTTGTTGAACGAACTCTCGCCTTTCGTTTTATTATTTCCGCTTCAGCTGTAAATCCCCCCACCGACCCCGTGCTTTATCGCCGACTGGAATAATATTAACACAGACACGGGATATAGACGCGAGGATGTATACGGAGGTGAGACACGAGGATGTTTGCATTCTTCTGAATTTTTATTATAAATAAATTCTCTGAATTGATACATCGCAGTATCCTACAACGACGTTTTTTCCTCTTGGTTGAACCCTCGCCGGCGTGGACTGTAAACAACGGTTTGTTAACAGTTCACCGCGGTCAAACTCTCTGCACGCGCCACTACGTCGCAAGCAATTTCTACATCACGAAACTGAGCGAACGAATCTACTAAACGTAACGACTGCTATGCTCTCTATGTCAATAAATTATCCTCAACGTATTTATTAATCACCGTTAAGTTTCGTTATATCATCACACAGAAAAAGAAGAAGAGACATTAAACGATGAAGAAACGCGGGGCATGCCTTTTGCTCGATCCTCGAGAGAGTTACGTATAAATTAAGACGGCAACGAGCAGAACATACGGAGCATTAAATTTAAGTACACGTACGTGATTGTTTCCGAAAGGTCGGCGCGTATGAAGTTGTTTCATTTGGCGAGGAAGATAGAATGTCAAGGTTCGAATTCCTTAATAGAACCCGGTATTTATACTGCGACCGTAACACCGTGCAAAACCCAAGGCTCGTTCAACGAAATAAAGTGCGCTTTACGATCGGTCGGCCTACAACAGCGTAACATTATCGCGGAACACCGCGTGATAAACGGCTGATCGAAGCTTGCACTTTATTCGTATCCGAAATAACGCGCGATACGCGGTTCCATTTATAGAATCGAACCCGAGTCTAAAATCCCGTACAAAATATCGAAAATATCCAACCTTATATCTCCCTCTCCGAACGAAACGGATTTCGAATGCTCGTGGAACTTTAGAAACAATCACCTTGCACAAAGCTTGATAAATCGAAGACGCTTGTATAAATAGAATCGAGAGGAAAAAGAAGCAATCGGAGAAGAAAAAGAAAAAAAAAAAAAAAAAAGAAACGNATATCCTTACAATTAGCAGTGAATTACATTTGCAATGATAAATCATAAATATACGGATTCTTTTTTTCTTTCCATTTTTTTTTTTTTTTGTTCTCGGTTATTCCTTTTTTTCGTGTTTTTTTCGTTTTTTTTTCTCTCTTTCTTTCTTTCTTTTTTTGTTTTTTTTTTTTCTTTTTTTTTCCAAGGCAGACTTTGATCACCCGGTGAAGCGATAAAGGTTGCTTCAGTTGAAATCTCGGATCTTCACAGACGGCGATATCGCCGTAAAGAGTTTAGCCACCTCGTAATTCGCCGGTCTCGTCGCCGCCCCTCCTCCTGTTCCGACCGCGTCCTACAAAACAACCGGAATTATTCTGTAATATCTCGTTTCCACCTCGTAGAAAATAATCTAACAATAGAACTACTTTTATTTGCCATCGCGTACAAATGATCGAGACGAACTAAACACGGCGTGCTATTCGAATGTTCTTCTGATGGGCTACCCGTAATGAGAGAAGAAATGAAGAACAATTATGGTCGAGTATGGTAACTTTGGAGGTACAAGATTATGGGGAGAGAATTTCTCGTTTTCTTTTCGCGTCACAACGCTTCGGAAATAAATTCTGCGCGTGTGAAAAACGGAAGAAACGATGATAGAAGAGAACGTTGTTCTTGCGTTGGGAATATATATACTATAAAGGTTTCATATGTATGAACATATATAATAACATTCAAGAGAGCATAACATTTCCTAAGTTCGTTTTCTTTTTCTGTATTATTTCTTCTACTTGCCGTAGAAAACATTCTCGTTATCAATTGTACCGATGATGGAACACTAGATGAAACCATCTAGGTAGTCACTGATGGACAAATGAAGAAAGGAAAGTCAGTGATGTTGCATAATTTCGTTCGATATGTTACGTGCTCACTAGTATTAATCTAATATTGAAAAAAGACAAATATATATAGGTATACATATTACGTGAAATACCTGGCCATATGATGACTTAGTTCGTTAGCTACAATGCAAAGAATTAATACCGTTTTAAACTTTATTCTGAAGTAGAGATACACGATTGTAATTATTTATCATTTATCAGTGATAAGCATACAACGATAAAAAAAAAAAAGAAAAAGAAAAGAACACTCGTCATTGAAAACACACATTTCCTGGTATATTAAAAATATTTTGTGTTTTAATTTGATAGAACTTTATTTTCATCGCTACAATAATTTTCAGTAATAAAATACCAATGTGACATTCCATGCACATGTCATTTAATCGATATCTCTCGCTCTCTTTCTTCTATACATATGAAAATTGTTCACGTGCATAAAAAATTATAAAACTTTTCTTTATTTTTATTATTATTAACGTTTACGTTATACGGACCGTTATTATCTTTTATTTTCGTGTTATTTTAATACTTAGCCTCTGAGGCTTAGGAATGTGATAAGTTAAAACTTTGTACTTTGTTTTCTCCTTCTTTGAAGCTCTTTTACTTCCTTTCTCTTTTTTTAAACTCTTTGTAACATAAAATTTACAAACAATCTACTATGTCTATATCAATATCTTTATATAGTTCCTCAAAAAAANNNNAAAAAAAAAGAAAGAAAAGTAGAATATGATGAAGATTTATGAACGTAATGGTGGAACTATAAAAACTATGGACAAGTTCACAACGTGAAGAAAGGGATCAGTCAGATAAAAAACTCTGTACACCATTATTTACTCCGATACCTGTACGTTAAACGTGAAAAGTGGTCGAATTTCTTCAGTATATTACTCTTAATTACGTTGATCATACTAATGTAGTGTACTATCAGAAGATCTTGGAAAGTATAATTATAAGTTTTCACTACCTCTGCGTATCTGATTGAGACATGCCAGCATTCTGATCATAAAAACAGCCGGTACAGTCATTGTGTCTTTTGTTTCTTCCAACATGACTGCATTCCTCTTTTTTAGCTGTAAATGCACGTATATTAACAAATTGATTTATTTTTATATTTCATCGCGTAACGTAATGGCAAATAATATACAGGGACTTACATCTTCGGCGAACTTTTCGTCAAAGCTGGACTCCTCATTTATCGGTGCCCAGAGTTTAACATCGTAATCGATACCAGCTGTGGCCAGCAATGGCAGGTATGGATGTGGTTGCAAACAATTAACTACGTGTTGGTCCGCTTCCAGTAACATGCACAATCTCGCTGTGTCTTTCTCCCATACGAACACATGGCCACAATCGCTACCCGACATGACGAAATCGTCGCCCCAAAAGTTTGCTTCTTTGATCATGGTCCTAAAGAAACTAGAGTCAAACGGGGGAAGACCAACTGATCAGATAATATGGCGGCCTTATACGAGCTGTCCCACACCGTTTGAAGGCTTTTTCGGAATTAAAAGCGAGTCAACAATTTTGGTTTCCGAAAGAAATTCAAACATCACTGTACATACACATTGAATACAACAGTTAAAACGTTATGTAAATAAAAGTAAACGTTTTCAAGGAACCAAGCTCGCTGAATAGAATTGGTATTCAACAAAATTCAACTAATCTTCTCTACGTCACCCTTATTGATTATTATTCAATATATAGCCGATTAAAAGATTTGCGTTTAAAATCGATTTCATGTTAATCTTTTAGTCACAAGATTTAATTATATACACCATCGTATATACAGCCTTCGCAACGTTTCGTCATTTGATACGCGTAAATTGCGTTAATCGTTGGCGACCACCAGATTAAAGTTATCACAATGAGAGAAATAATAATATACCTAGCGTTACGGTGACCCATGTATTTCTGTTTCACGCGAAGTTCCGTTACGCACGTTTTGTCGAAACTTGCGGATCCTCGACGAGGACGACCATCTTCGATAGCCTCTTCCATTTCTGTATCTGCACAGCTTCCCACTCTACGTAATAAAAAAAGAAGCACAATATTTCGCTCAAGTATTTCACGTTACACGTAGAAACGTTCTAATTATAACATTTCAAATATTCATGAGAGATACCTTTCTTCCGCTTGTATATCTTCATCATCACTGTCACTAAAAGCGCTTTCATCAGTCTCTGTCAAAAAGATAACGCATGATTACTAATCTTCCAAAGGATACATTTGTTTACGTTGTATCTACTTACTTTCTTGTGTATCACTATATCGTATATGTTTGTCATGACTTCTGCCCGAGAATGTACCACTAGTACCAGATGGTCCTATGTAATGTCATATTTTACTCGAAATAAATAACGTCGAAAAAATTATGCAACAGTTCGAATCCACCTACCCGCATGATAACCATCACGGATCATCTCATCGGCTACACCAAGAGATATCGTTGCGCTTGTTGAACTTTTATCCGTATAAGTTAAACTTACAGCAGGTTCACTACCATGTCTGTAAGTAAAACGTAAACGAATAGAAATGTTCGATCAAAGTACCAATCTAACTCATTTAGTATTATTCTTTCTTGAATATCATACTTTTCAAGGAACCCGACTCTCATTTTCGTCAGTCTATCTTGAAGGTTCTCCATCATATGTCCTTCCTGTTTATTTTCGATACTGCTACACGGAGAATCGTCATTGCTACTTTGATCGTCTTCCCCTACATCATTGGTCATATCCATAGTACGCGATGAACACGGTTGCACAGAACACTTTTGCGTTTCTACTTGACTAGATTTGACTTCCATAGGAACATGTGATTTGTACTCGATCGACGAATTCTCGTCGATCGTTTGATTTGAAGGCATAGTTTCATTGGATAGCGATTCTTCTTTCGTTTCGGCAGAGTAACTTGTTCCAGGTTTATTTCCACTAATACTCGAACATTCCAATTTGTTTGCTTGTTGCTCCGAAACAGCTACGAATTGTCGATTTATCATATCAATAATCTGATAAGAATCAAGTAATCTCAAATATGATATAATTAAATACCTGATTCTTGATTAATCTGAGTCTGAACTGTTTCAACTCTCTCGGTTTCGTTGTCTCGTCTTTCTTCACCAGATTCCGTAACGCTTTCATTACTATTTTGGGTGTTATCTTGATGATCGATCACACCTTCTAAGTTATCTTCACCACCACCGCATAACGCAGCTCTAGTAGCTGGGTCATTTAACATTCTACTAAGAACATCCGTCATTCTTTGCATTAACGAAGTTTGAAGAACGGGTCTGGCTTGAGCAATTTCTAAAATATGCATAAATAAACGTGTATACTGTTCCTTTAAATCAGTAATCAAAATTATGACTTCAAGTACCTGTACCGCTACGTCGACCGCCTTCGCATTCTGGTCGAGCATCGGGACCGGTGTCAGACCAGTCTCCCCTAAGTCTTAATCTACGTACTAACGGCGAACGTAACTTTTGCTTCTTACCATCACCTTTTCTAATTCCGACATCTTTCTTTAATTGTACACTAGCTTGTTCCTAGATAAAACAATGTATTCTATAAGAAAATATAATACACATGTTTCCTTTCCAAGGAAATTTTTCTTATACCTTTACGTTAAATAGATACAGGTGATCACTGCTATAACTAACAAGAACATCCTGTCCATCTGGGCTATAATTCAAAGATGTTATTCTATAAGAGTTTCCTTCAAATTCCGGAACTGTGAAAGTACATAAAGCTTTAACTGCTCCAGGTGTTTCTGTCCATCCTACGAAATAATATAACTCGTATTTTAATATTTCTTTCCTTATAAATTTCCTTGTAATTGTAATTATGTAATGTAATTTGTAATTATGTAAAATGTTGTAATTACCAGTGGCTGGTGTTCCAAGTGTTCTTCTATCGAGTATTCTAACTGTGCTATCAGAACAGCCTATTGCTATTTGATGGGGTGCAGCCAGATTTACAGATAGAGCAGTTATAGCTCTCTCACATGAAACTAATACATCTTCTGTACATCTTGAGGCATTACATTTGTCCTTTATTCGAAGATCAAACCATCTCACAGTTCCATCCTCTCCACAGCTTAAAAAATTATGCGGTTCGCCGGGTATTGTCGCTATCTCATAAGTAGTACCAATGTGACAATTAAATTGATTATGAAACGTTTTTGTTCTTCTTATTAAATCTGTCAACATCCAAATTTCACTATTATGAATTATATAGTTGTATTAGCATGACATTATATTTAATTAAAGATTATCAAATCTTCACCTGTATACAAAATAATGCCATCACCACTACAGGAAACTATCCGATGATCTCCATTATTAGGCAAAAACTTTGCACTGAATATATTTGCCTTATGACTGGTCTTATAATCCATTAATACCTGTAACAGAAAAGTGCAAGGAATTTATTGATATAAATTATATATTAAATTTCTTATTATTCAATTAATAAGATAGTTCAACATTGATGATTCTAGATGATAAAATTGGCATACATGCATTAGATACAAAGCTTTTTGTTCATTTGGCAAAGCTTCTACAACTCTATCTATGTCAATGTTAGACCTTGACTAGAATTAAACCATGTATGATATTTCCTTGAAAAAGGATTATTGCCAATGAAACTTCCTTCAATATATTTCCTCTTAATAGACTATATTATCATTTAATTTTATATAATATATATTTATTGAATAAATGATAACAAAAATGTTTATACAAAAATACTAATCTTGTATAAGAAATAATTTTATCCTATGATGTATTATAGGTGTACTCATAATGTATTTATAGCAAGGTGACAGTATAATAATATTATCATGTCAAATTTAATATTATCTATAACAAATATAACAAACACGATAATACATATATTCTCTATTAATAAGTAAAAATAAAAATAAAAGTTGAAAATGGTATTAAGTAAATAGTAAGAAAGAAACACACGTGTAAGCCTGTTAAACTGCTTTGTCAAGGGTGAAAATATAAATAACCTTGGCACAGAATTTTACAAGACATACGAATATAGGTAAAATTAATATAGATATATTATAAAATAAAAAATATTTTACTATAGAAAACATATCGTTTTATCTGTAATTTATACTATTTGTTGCAAAAATTATCACCAATGCACTATTTCAAAAGAAGAGCAATTTTAAATTCAATTATGCTATTATGTTAAAATTCTGAGTATCCTCTATAAGTGAAATATATAGAGAACAATTATAATTAAATGTATGAAAATATGAGTTATTAACAATGATAACTTACCTCATAATTACAAGCATTTGTAAGGACAAGATGTTGGTCATCACTACCAGATAATATTAATTCTCCAGTAGCATTCCAACAAACAGAGTTTACACAACCATTATGAACTTTTAATCTTTTTAGCAATGCCATACGCTGCATCATTTGAAGGCTTGCTAGAATGTACAAATAAAAAGCAATAATTTAAGAAGAATTTCAAAATACGCGAAAGATGTAATGATTGTTTCACTTCTATTTAATAACAATTATCCTTAACAAGAAAAAAAAGGAAACCTACAAAAATCTGTTGCATTCCATTTTGTTTGTGTTCAGACACGATTATTTAATTTCTAATAATTCTTTCTCATTCAGTTATTGTTAATAAAATAAAAATAAAAAGGAACTGATCTTACACCATATGACATTATCAAACTTTCAATCAAATACCTTTACTGCTGGAGTAAAGCTTCATTCTGGTGCAGTCATTGTATGGTTGATAATAAATGTCACGAAATATATTTGAGCGTGTCTTCTTCATGATTAGTTCTTAACTGTTACGGTTGAAATTAAGCGTCAATTTTCGGAGCACATCGATCCCGGATTAATGTCAAATTTCTGATAACCGTAGTGAGTGGGAAACGGGTCTGTCACTCAACAAGAAAAATCTTATTTCGTATCCAGCAAATCAGAGAGCAAGTAACATGCTCTTACGCAGCAAAAATCCACGAGGATCGTACCAAAACGACATGGCACTGGTACTAAAAATAAACTCCAAAGCTTCGAAAATTTGTGCAATCGGATGAGCGGTGATCGCTTCTGACCAGAACAGCTGAGCGAATGTACACACACAATGCTGAGAAGAAAGTGCGCGAGAACTCGATCATTTCATAGGAGTATAATCGATGTCACAGTAATGTAACATGTGCTTGGAGAACCCTCCTTTCAACGTTTGGAATAAATTAAAAAATAAAGTAAGCATTTTTAGTTATCGTAAGATGTATCTTTAAATATCGGTATACTTATTTAAATTTTTATATAATAGAACTCTTGATACCATAACTTATACTTTCATTTTTAAACAATTACTTTTTAACCACACGTACGTATGCACGTACTGAAAATTTCAGTCGAATTAAGTAAGGTGGTTCTCATTAAGCGAGTATTATTAATATGTTTCATGAATGTTCACCAAGTCAATTTATAACAATCTCGATTAGTAAAGCAACTATCGATACATCGAAACTTTCTGTCGAGAAGTTTACATTCTTTTAAGGAAGATTCCGTGTAGCGTGTGCCAAGTGATTTCATCACAGTCGTGATTCATTTATATCTAATTCCATTATTATCTTATTTTCGATGTTTCTGTAACCATTGAAGAAAATAAATGTGTCCTTCAAGAAGTACTGACCGAGCCGTACGAAACGCGCATAAGGTTATGAACATTTAGGATTTGGAAGAAGTTCGATCAACGTGATACTAAAACAAAGTGATTTGACATTATTTACAACAAATATGACAGTTATGGATTTTTTTGGTTGTGCCTTTTTGGCTTTTGGCCCACCATTTGCAATGTTTATATATACTGTCACAGATGCACCTGTTAAAGTTATTGTACTAATTGCCAGTGCCTTCTTTTGGTTAGTTTCTTTATTGCTGTCATCAGCACTTTGGTACGCTGTAGTGCCACTACAAAATCACCTTGCATTTGGACTTGTATTTTCGGTATTAATCCAGGAGGCATTCAGGTGATAATGCATAAAATTTTGTATATATTTCTTTTATTTTAATTGAGTGATTATACATCTCTATTGTTTATTATTGTTATACAGGTACCTCACGTACTTGATGTTAAGAAGAATTGAGAAAAATTTAGCAAATGGACCTGTAACATATGTGGCAGAAAGCAGGCATATGTTTGCATATGTGTGTGGTTTAGGTTTTGGTTTTATGAGTGGTATATTTGCTATAGTCAATGTCCTAGCAGATGCTGTTGGACCTGGAACAATGGGCCTTCGACAAGGCACAGAGTACTTCTTTATAATATCAGCAGCAACAACTCTTTGCTTTATCTTACTACATGCATTTTGGGGTGTTGTATTTTTCTCTGCTCTGGATAGAAAAAATTGGGGACAAGTTATTTGGGTTGTTGGCTCACATTTGTTTGTGTCATGTATGACCTTGTTAAATGTGTACCAAGCTTATGTAGCTAGTACTTTATCTGCTTATGTTGTTTTGATGATAACAACTGCACTTGCATTCAAAGTTGCAGGTGGCAGAACTCAAAATATAGTTCATTGTTTTTCAAGAGAGTAAAAGAAGAAACTTTTTTAACAAAGTTAAAATATAAGTAGTTGTGTTTGACTTGAATGTACATCACAGAATGATAAGGTTTTTTTCCTTAGGTGTTAGACCACAAAGAGATTGTTCATTACTCTGATATACATTGTACATTGTAAGAAGATATGATGTTAAATTAACAGACCATATCTTATTCTTTGATATTACTAAACAAATCTGTAATGATCAGGAATATATTCATATATTCAATTTAAAACAAGTAGGAAATTGAAAAACTTCTACACTTGACCAAAATACCTAGGAAACTGTTAAGTGTATCAGTATTATTTATTTTTAAAGAGTAATATTTTTCCGCGACGACAAAAAATTTGTGCAAAAAGTTGTACTAAATGGTAATACGTTCTAGCAGAGAATTTTTTGGTCAAGCTGCTAGTCCGTCCCTTAAACCATCGAAACAATTGTATAACCGAAATGCGATATTTCGATTCAGAATCTACTTATAGTGGAGTGTATAATATTTTCTTGTATTGCGAAAAAAAATGAAGTCTAAAATGCGTGTAAACGTATATATGTAAGAATGTGTGTATGCATATATAATGTACACTATCGAAACAGAGAAGAGTAAATTTGTGCATCAATTCGCGCCTTATATCTAAAAACAGATTATTCAAAACAGGTTATACAAATGATGATAATACGTAAGGAATTGTTTGGTAGTTTTTGTATGTATATAAGATTCATTAACAATTATAATTTAGATGTTCAATATACATCTGTATATTTGGCATTGTGTTCAACTTACCATTTCAGGGTTTATTACTTGATACATATTACATTTCGTATGTCATTTAAATAAAAACCATTTTTGTGCAACTAAAGATTCATTTAATTATGATCCTTATTGTAAATAATAAATACCACAGGATGAAATCAGTTTATTTAGGGAAAGAAAAGAAAAACAAATTCAATTTTATAAGGTACAAATATTTTAACCAGTTTTTTATTGAGAAAAGAAAAGGTTGAAAAATAAAATGAATCACAGTCACGAGATATCACTCGAACAAATTCATCTATCATTTAATTATGTTAATAAAAAGATGTATCAGATCTGAGATAAAATCTGAATACGTAATCACGTATTTTCACCCTGTGGAACAATTGAATTTCTAATCAGTCATTAATAATATCTAGGAGCTCGTTAATGAAGCCATAAGCAATTCCATTTTGTTTAAAAAGTTCTTTCCCTCCATTTTATCCCATCGAACTTCTTTAAATGAACCACCTAAATTTTCCCACTTCCTTTCTCGCACTAACTGTCCAGGAAAGAAATCTTTCCTAGGGGAATGAGCTATCGCAACTTGTACTCCCGTTTGTGGTTCACATCTAACAGCTATCATCCTAGAATACAATTAATTGTTTTATGTAAAAACATGCATAAGTTTCCATTAAAAGAAGAAATAAATTAACAAATACCTATCGCCTATCGGTGAAGCTAATATACAACTACTAGCATTTCCTAAAAGTTCCACTGCACCTAATCCAAGATGTGAACTATTGGCTAAAAACTGCCAACCCATACATTTTGCTAATGCCTGTACCGCTGTTATTTGATGTTGATAAATCTGTAATAATACAAAAAATTATACTTATAAATTATACACGTACTTGACAAAAATTAAGACAATGAAAAAATGTAAATACCTGACAAAATATCAGATCCCGTAATTCTTGTGGTTCATAGCTCATATGCATTACTCTACCATCTCGACAAACACATTTTAGAGATTTTTCTCCTATATGAACAACGAGTGATGTTCTACATACCGTATCATATCCATGCGTTAAAATATTAATCTTTACGCAAGACTGTGTCGGAGAATTTAACGCGTTCCAATGAGAAACGATTAAAGGATCTTTTACTTCTTTCGCTATCGTATCTAGGACGTATTCGGTACGTAATCGCATAAAGTAATGTTGAGCCTGTTGAATAATTTGTTCTAAAAGAGTTTGGCTTTTTGTCATTTCCAAAAGCTCGTATCTATCAGCGGCTGTTGGGCCAGCTAAACACCTTCTTTTACTAGGCCCAAGAGGTCCTGAAGAAGGATGCGGAAATGGGTGATGGGTATTTTTATGATGAACTTCGCGTAAAAGTTGATGCAAAGAATGTTCTAACACGTGATCATGATCACTTTTATGAGGAGGAGGTGCGGCCGGTTTTTTATCATTTCCTGTACTATGACAAAGTCCTATGATTAATTGAATTCCAGGCAGTACCTAAGACAGTAAAACTTCATATATTATACTAATAGATAGAATTCACACGAATATTAATCAAAAATGAAAATATTACCGTTGCCATTATTTGATTGCCAACAACCATATGAGGTATAGGCGCACGTAAATGTACCGCTTCTCTTGCCAACTGACTGAACAATTCTTTACAAAAGAGAACGTTCTGTGCAGCTTCTAATTTTTGCTGCCAGTGCATATCTGCATTGGAACTATGTGCACTGTTATTAAGTAAACTAATATTTGCACTGCATAAATCTTCTTGATCTACAATAAAAGATTAAATAAGATTTTTAGCATCAATGATATAATATATAAAAATATCCTAATAAACATGTATATATACACACACTGACCTTTTTTACATAATACCTCTATATAAGCAACACCCTGTAATTCACTGGGAATAGTAACTCTCAATGCAGAAGCTTTGGAGTTTGGGGGATGGGTTTGACCTGATGCATTATTACCAGCACTTGGAGATGCAGGAGGGCTTGTAGTACTTTTTTCTTCCTCTTCTGCCTTTGTAACTTCAAACATACCAGTTTGAGGAAACTTAGATCCAGCTATAAATATTCATACCATTAATGTGATATCATGAATTCTGGAATGACAATTTAAACACATAAAAGCTAATTATGAACCTGTTCTATAACTAAGATCACCAATGATTGAATTAGAAACTTTTTTCAAACGCCAATTTTGCCTCAATCTCAGTAATTCAATGTGAAAATCTGGAGTTGATCTATTCCTAGCTAATTCATTTTGACAGTTTTTTAATCTATCAGCACCCATCATAATAACAGATGCAGCTCCAGCTAGCGCTTTTTTTCTAGCATATACTTGTATCATAGGCTTTACTTCAGCTGGCTCTTGTGGTACAGGATCAAGAACCATGTAATGCTTTTCTTTTGCTATTGCAAGAACATCTGCTAGTACACATACTTCAGTCAATGCATTTCTATAAATAAAATTAATAGACTTTCTTACTTTGATAAAATTACATTTAAAAAATATTTAATAAAATGTAACCTTAGTTTATTTCTAACACTGTCCCATGGCCATAAGGATGACTGAAAAGAAGCAGGGTCTTTTGTATCCTCTTCACCTTTCTCTCCACCTTCAGATTCTTTCTTAATGTCATCACCATTGGCTTTACTAAAATCAATCTTTTGCGCGATTTTCGCCAAGTTTTCAGACAACGTAAGGGGCCTAAAGAAATGATAGATTATCATAATTAATAATTTTACACTATGTTATGTTAAAAAGGATAAATAAAATCTTATTTTACTCATGAGGTTAGGTGAAACATATAATAAATTCATTTATTGTTAGTTTTATTTACAGTTAACTTTTTATTTAACTTTGATAAACGTTAAAAGAATAAACTACGCACGCTTGATAAATTTCTTGGCCATCATAAGTAATTTCTTGAATCTGATTCTCGATCGGTGCTTCTACAGAGATGTTCACTGAATACGCCATTTTTGTTTTTCTGAGGTATAGTTGCCACTACAAGTAATAAATGATGACTAAAAGAATAAAAAGTTCCCTAGAAAAATAAAAAATAAATTTTGAACTAGAATAAAACATAATATTGGTATATCCTTATTAATTCTATTAAA
>NIJG01000003.1:152359-203953 GCA_002201625.1 Euglossa dilemma
AAAAAAAAAGGTATTAATTAACCTATAACGGTACCGGGCGGGTTTACAGCCGCGTTTTTACGCGCCTTGATATCCACGTGCCGATATATAACACTGTCATAGAGATATCGAGATCTCGGGCGAAATTCGCATGCTGCCTCTCCCCCCGTCGCGATTTTTCCGTCGCGTTTCCCGTACACGCCCGTGAAAGGGGGACAGGGACACGCGGGTAATTTACTCGACAGGCAATTAAGCGTAAAACGCAAGGAAACAACCAGTCGGGGCTCTCGATGCACTGATAAAGTGCACTCTCGGAGAGAAAATATCCGCGGGAGCTGCTACGGGAGGACTTGGGCTACGCAACACCGGGAATGCGTAATCGTCTACTACGTGGAACACGAACTTACCGTACTATATTACAGACTATTGTGTGTGCGTGTGAATGTTGACCTATGGAAACTTGTCCGGGAATTGCTCGAGTTCCGTGCCTCTGCTGGAATTCGCACTTTTTCCAGCGGCGCTCGATTTTTTCCAACGAACTCGAGCAAATCGGGGGGACGGGGACGTGGCGCGATTGGCTGATTATCCGTTCGAATTCGAGTGGATACCGATTTCACGGGGCAATCGACCACGATAGATTTTTATATAATATTCTATAACACTTCCTTCTTTTCGAATCGTCGATTGCCTTCCGCGCAAACGGGACAGCCAATCGCGGGATCTCTAAACGTGTCTGGGGACGGGGGACAAAACGAAAACAAAATTACGTGTGAGACTATGAACTATGTACTAAAATAAACCCCGATCTCGAAACTAAAACTAACAACACATATACACAAAGTAAAATAAAAAAAAGACAACAAAACACATAACAGAAAACGATAAAAAAGAAAACGTAAAGATATATATATATATATCGTAAATGGAATCCAATCCTCTTGGTCCGCAGCAAGAAATACACGGAAATTATTCGTCGACGAGGGCTATATAAGGAAAAAGAAACGGTGAAATAAAACAGTGAAAGCTGTAATATCAACTGATATAAAAAACAAAGTAACGTCTTGCCGCTTCTTCGTGCAACACCGGTCCAAAACCGCCAGAGGGTGAAAAATTCGGCCAATTCGCCGTGTAAACTCGCTCTTTGTACCGTGATACATCTCACCTTTATCTATTAGCGAGTCACGCGAGTAGCGTATCACGGTTAATTTCAGCTGCTGCCGAGATATCGCAATCTTCTGTCCACGACAATAACGTGTAATCGGACGTGAGTCACGATTTTTCTGACTCATCCCCGAATCGTGGTGATTCGACAACCACGCAAGCCGAATGTTCCATACAAACCCCTCTTCTGTCGTTGTTCTAATCAAACGAAAATCGACCCCGCTTCCTGGTCCGTGTACCCCGACAATGTGTATTTTCTCCCGTCGATTAGGGGTTCCACTCTGATGCAGATTTGTTCTCTATAGAGAAGCGTGCATTGTGCTAGCTGAAATCGCTTCGAAACCGATGATCCTCTGGCGGTTTTGGACGCAGCACATCTCTTCTCTCCCGTCGTTACCTTTTTCTGCGAAGAGCTGGGGGAAAGAGGAACTTCTTTCTCGAAGTTTCTTCGGGGAAGAGGACGAATGAATAAGGAACCAGAAGAAGAAGGGAAGAAAGGAAGCAAGAAAGGAAGGAAAAGGAGAGAGAGGGAGATGACGTCGACGAAGAAGCGAAAGACACGGTGGGTTTCGTAAAGGGAAGAAGGGATAAAAAATAAAATAGAGCAAAAAGAAGAGAGGGTAAACGTTACCTCGACACCTTCGTGCGCTGCGCCTCACGGGCGTGACAGCAACTCCGTCTCCGGTGACCGGGTTGCGCGTTAAGCAGGATGATCCACCTGCCGGGTTTCGAGCGGGTAGGAAGGCACAGGAGGACGACAGTTTCACAGCCGGTGCACGCAAAGCGACACGCGCCAGAATTTCACCACCACCACCACCACCACCACCCCCATGCACCGACACACAGGTAGCAAAACCCACATCATCGTCACCCAAACGTGTATTTGTGTTAGTACGCGCGAATGCTCGTGCGGACGAATCCAAGATACTCGTTTCTGAATTTTTACAATGATTGAATCTTTGAATCTATGAACCTTTAAATTCGTGAGTCTTTGGATCTTTGAATCTTTGTACTATTGAATTTTTAAATCTGCGAATCTTTGTATATATGAATTTTTGTATCTCTGAATTTTTGAATCATCGAACCATCGAATTTTTAAATCTTTAAACCTTTGAATCTTTGAATATTGAATTTTCGAACTGTTATATAGAATTTTTTAATTAAAAGATCCTGGAACTCTTGAATCTTTGAAATCGCGGATTGAAATAAAATTGGAATGCGAGTATCTTGAATTCATCCGTGCGAAGAGAAACTAGTACGAACATAAAAGAAAACCAAGAATGTTATACTATACTACGGTCGTGTGAAATAAACAGCAAGCAAAAGCAAACAAGATTACGGAGCAAACAAAGAATAAACACAGTGTATCGAGATTAAAGAAAAAAAAAAAAAGAAGAAAACAATGGAAAGAAAAGTAATTGTTACGGTTCTCAAACAGTTTAACAAGAACGCCGACACGCGTGAAATCCAAGCAATGAGTCGTGGTGAAATCATAGGAACAATTAAAAGTTCATAAACGACGCGTGAGTCATCGTCAAAAAATTAAACAAATACAACACGAGCCGTGTAATATTTCTCGCCATAAAACAATTTTGATAACGGCAGATACAGCAAAATAAATAACGCTATTATCATCGTCATCGGTTACTTCGAAATTCCACCACAGGGATGTGAAATAAAAAGAAAAAAATGGGTGGTCAAAAGTGTGCTTTATTGAAAAATAAAGTTCGTGCTTCCAAACCGGTCGCGTGAAAAATCGCTGAGAAACTGATTATTACTTGTCGCAAGCAGTAAGTGTGTTACGGTGTTGAACTTAACGATTAAGGGCTTCAAAATCACGTGACTAACTCAAAATATGTGTTTTCAGTTTCGTAGCAGGCCCTGCGATTCGACAAAAAAAAAAAGAGAAAAGAAAAATTCGTTCACTGAAAACCATCGTATTTTGTACGCTACGCGAAATAGAATTATTTTCGAATTTTCTGCGACTGTGCAAAAGGAATAAAATAAAAGGAAGAAATAAAATCGATGCAAAATGAAATTCTAAGGAACGTTAGCCGATACGATTTTCCGAAAATCCGGAAACTTGATTTGCATTATATTGCATCTTCGAGTACCTTTAACGAACATTTCCCTCTTAAAAAAAAGTCAATGGAAATACAATATTCCTTTCATTTTCTATTTTGCAAAAAGAAATTCATCGAAAAGAGCGTGATTCGCGAATTTTACGTATTTTTCATACGTTTTTCGTTAATTCTTTCGTGAAGAATTTTAAGGATAGTTCGCAATCGAATGGACTACGATCGTGGATCGTTCTGTACACCGAATTCGATCGATAATGTAAATCAAGCTGGAGACGATATTTCCCGGGACAGAACGCGAGCGCGCGTAATTAAAAAATAACGTGTAGGATGAGTGTCGTGTCATCTACTTGAACGTGTTTTTTTTACACACTTACGAAATCGTTTGATTCTCCTAAAAGCTGCTTGCGAACAATTCAAGAGGACGACTTGATAAAAGCCATGGATTAGTCACAGAAAAATAATTGGAAGGAAAAAAAAAATAGAAAAAAAAACCACTGTTCGTTCGTGTCTCGCTAGCTCCAGAATAAAAAAGGCCAACGGGAAATTTAGCTGTTATCCTTTCGTGGCAAACGCGAAAGAAAGAAAACGAACGCGACTGTTCGAAGCGACGTCAAAGCGGTTTTCAAAGCGCGAATGAAAAGGTGTCCTAATTTCAGACGGGTCTCGAACGAAATTCACGCGGTGCAGAAGTGAAACCGGAAAAGAGCCTGCGACACACAGACACATATTTCAAGGTAGCTCGAATACAGTGCGAGTTTCAAGTTTGTATTGCAGTTCGAGCGGTTGCATTATCTTGAGAGCAGCGACCGACAGAAACAAAAGACATCAGCGAAACGAGCCACTGAAAACTCAAAAGAAAATAAAATAAAAAAAAAATATAAAACTGTAATCCGATTACGCGCGATTCGCAAAGAAGGACAAAAGTCGTCTCTGTAAAAAGCATCGGTAGGAAAAAAAAAAAGAAAATAATCGCGGTAAAAATGCGTGAGAAACGAGGACAAAGATCAGGAGAGAGATTCTCTCGAGATCGAGCGAGAAAAGAAAATGAAACGAAAAGAGTTGGTCCCACGTTTACCGTGTGCTGGTAATCGTGCTGTACGTACAGTAAAGCCAATGCTCGTCCGAAATAAATCGAGCCTGGAAGGCCAACACGGCCCGTTACCCCCACTACGCGTGTTCGATACGCGCACGCGCGTAACCTGTGATCCCGGAAGGTTCGAGACGCGTGTAAAGCGCGACTCTAAGTAGTCGGATCGATCGATTTCGGACGTAAAGCAATTGGCGAGCATCGAAAATCGGCACAGTGTAAGAACTGGACACTCGTGCTTAACTCGCAGCCGCGTTCCCTCGCGCTCGCACCGTACACCAGTTCACCTGACCAGAGAGAGAGACAGTATATCTTTCTCGGAGATATAGTGGAAGGAGAGAGGGTTGTCTCGGAGGCGTTGGAGGAAGGAGAATTTACACCCTTACCTGTGACATCGTTGGTCAAATTGTTGCCATTGCTGGCCGCGCATCCGTTGAGGACGCCCGCGACCGAGTGCGAGCTGCCGGTGCTCTTCGCGGGCGACGTCGCGGCGCCGGACGACACCGATGAGGACGTCGACTCCCCGCTGAGGGAGATATTGCTGCGCATGTGATTTTTCGCGTTTGGGGTGGTGGGTGGGGCATCGGGAGGGCCAAACAGGCGATTGTATGAATCATTACCGGGCTTGTTGCGCGGCGTTTCGTTGCTGTTGCTGTTCGGTGTGTCGCCGAACAGCGCCGAGCCCAGCTGCGACTGGTTGTGGTTCTTCACGCGGCGGGGGCTAGTCTCTTCGGGCGCCGCGCCGAAAATGTCGCTGCTTCCGCCACCAGGGGGTTTCAACACCCTGAAACAAACCAAAGACACGCTAGCGTTAGATTTATCGACTCTCCACTCACGCTTCGTCCACAGCGATCCTCAATTCTGATCGTATTCCTCTCCTTTCTTCCTTATGCGACTATTTTTTAACATTTGCGGTGATTTTCATCAACTCTTTTCTAAGAATTTCTTAGCTTATTGCTGAGAATCTCGAAAGAAGATTGAAACGCGGCAAAAAGGTTCCGGAATATCCACCTCACGCTTAATCCACGATTCTCTATTCTGATCGCATTTCTCTCCTTTCATCCTTATGCGACTATTTTTTAATCTTCGCGGTGATTTTCTTAAACTCTTTCTGAAGAATTTCTCAACTTATTTCTAAGAATGTCAAAAGAAGGTTGAAACGCGTCAAAAAGGTTCCGGAATATCCACGCTTAATCCACGATTCTCTATTCTGATCGCATTTCTCTCCTTTCTTCCTTATGCAACTCTTTTCGAATCTTCGCGGTGATTTTCCTCAACTTATTTCTAAGAATCTCGGAAGAAAGTTGAAACGCGGAGGAAATGCGTCAGAATATCCATCTCACGCTTGATCCACAACGATTCTCAATTCCGAACCTTCACGATGATTTTTCTCGACTCGACAGATAATTTGAAGAATCCCGAGAGAAACGCGTCGGAAACGCGTCAGAAGATGGCATATAAAAAGGGGAAATCGATTTTACCGCGGTTCTTATTAACGGAAGCGTCGTAGCGAGGGCTCTCTGGATCTCGACCTATATAGGTCTAGGTAGACGGGATATGTGGGTGAAGTTTCTTTGGAGTGGAGGACACGTAGCACGTGTCTGGATGGGAACACGCCCCGGGAGGTGGTTTCACGACTCCTTAGTCATACGCGTCGAGTCAGCCACTTGCGAGGCGAAGGGGTTGAGAACCATTGTTCTCGGGCCGGCGTCCGCCGACATGGGAACAACACGGCTCGGTCCCCACGACGGAAGGACTCGATCCAATTTGCTCGATAAATCTGCGCTGATTTCTACGTAACGAGGGTCGCGCGCGTCTCTCGGCTCGATGCGTGGCACGCGCGCTTTGTCGCGTGCTCGGCTGCGTGGCCGAGCGGACGCCAAGCGGCGCGGCGCGGCAAAGGGAGAGAGGAAGAAAGACCAGCAACGAGGAAGAGAGAGAGAGAGAGGAAAAAAAACGGAGAAATATAACAGACGGTGGAGGGAGCAGACTTCGTCAGGACGAGCAATTAAAAGTATGGAATCCATTCTCTTCTCCAGCAACGACCCAGCCATGGGGGAGCATAGTTTCGAAGGCCCGGCTTCATTAGCAGAACGGTTCAATTAACGGAAGAATCGTTCATGCGCGACGATTTTTCTTCCCTTCTTTTAATTTCACCCGCAAACGAGACAGCTTTCCAACGAACCAACAAGGATCGTTTCGGCACGATCGATGCAGTTGGCAAGAAGAATATCCCGTTGATTAATCCCTCGATTCGCGTCTTCGTCTGATATCCACCATCCAGTTCCTATCTACATCGTAAACGACATAAACGACGATAGATAGAACAACATCATCGGTAATTTCCCGGCCAACTTGCGAGAGAGCGTTATTTATTCGAGACGCGTAAAAACCGAGTAAAAATCGAGTCTATCCTGTCTAATCGCTCGGTTGCAACAAAGTTGCACGCTAATCGAGCGGTTTAATAAAAGGTAATGGGAGCTGGGAACTGGCGGAAAGACACGTTCGTTGGATCACGAGATCGTGTTCCACGGATTTACGGTGGTAATCGCGTAATTTCTCGTGGAACCGCAAGTCGAGGCAGAGGGGCACGAGCGACTGGGAAGACCGGCGCGTTAGCTAGCACGAAGAGGGTACGAATCACGGCGCAATAATCAAGCCTCTCTCCACCCTTAATTCCCGACCGGCGAAGGAATGGCCACTGGCCACAATTACCGCTCGTTCCCCGAGACTTAGCTGGTAATATGATTTATAAATTCGAGGACGCCACTCCTAAGTCATCCCCCCGTTCTATCTACTCGCGTCTACGCTCTCCCTCGCGGTAATAGATTTTCTAATTACGTTCAATTAACATTCTTCCCGAACGCATTACGTTGTTCTATCGACCGTGTCGCATGCCTGGCCGTATCCTAGACGCGTACACGCGCAAGAAGTCGTTAACTCGCGATCGATCGAACGTAATCGTTCCACTCTAATTAACGACGCAACACCGACGCAACACCGACGCCGATACCGACGCCCCTCGCGAGCCACCCCCGCTCTGCCCCTCGGCGCGGCCGCTTCTCCGCGCGTCGTTCATCAAACGGCCGTATCATAGCGCGCGTTTCATCGGCTAGCCGATAAATCAACGCTTCCTCGTTACGGTGTCTCGGATAATTGAACGACCGACGCGGTTTGATGGAAACGTTCGTTCCTTCCACGAGCAGGCTCACCGACCATACGCGCGCCACGGCTTATAATCCTCGTTTACGCTCCGTTTAACGCTCCAAACCCGCCACCACCCGCCCGACATTCGTCCAATTATTAAACCGATCTAATTGACCAATTACTATTCCGTTTCCAGGCTGCGTTTCTTCTCTTGCTACCGAGTACCAATCCTAGCACGTGTGTCCACCGGATAGCCTGCTCTCAGGTGTTCCAACGACTTTGTCTCCCTTTGCGTTTACGCCAAGATCGAGACTTTACGCAAACCACTTTGTCTCCCTTTGCGTTTACGCGAAGATCGAGACTTGATACAAGCGACTTTGTCTTCCTTTGTATTTACCCGGTTTGCGAAGATCCTGATTTTGCGACTTCGAATTAGCTTTCTTCCTCGAAACGCAAATCTTAACTGATAACGAGCTATATGTATAGCTATCTAAACTTGTAACCTCTACGAGTGATCTACTCAGACCGAGTTGCGATTCGATAGTAAATCAAACCTCTTTCTCACGAGGGATATAAAATACGAATTACGCGATGTGAAAGCTCTCAGGGGTCCAAACGTGAGACTTTGTTTCCCTTTGAACTTACGCGAAGATCGAGAAGTTACAACTTCGAATTAGCCTTCTTCCTCGAAGCGCGAATCTCAACGCAGTGATAACGAGATGTAAATATACATATAGCTATCCGAACCTGTAAGCTCCGCGAGTGATCTACGCAGACCAAGTTGCGATTCGATTGTAAACCGGACTCTTTCTCGCGAGGGATATAAAGTACGAATTCCGCGATATGAAACGAGCAGTCGAGTGGACAGCCCGTTCTGTGTTAGCGATCAGGTACAGCTAGCCAATCTGATCGGACTGTAGATCATTTAGAGAGATCATAGTACGAGATACGACTGAACGTTGACTCGCTGTCCGCTTCCAAGCTGCGTTTCTTCTGCGAGTACCAACGGTATAATACAGTCAGTTACCGGTGAACAGGTCTAACTACCCAATACTATCAGCTTCGAATAATTTACTATTCGTTTCCGAACCGGACCTTCTTCCTAAGAATACCGACTACGAATTCAGCGATAAAATAAACGCTCGATTCGTTCTGCGTCGATAATCGGGTACTATCCGATCTGTTCTGGGTCATTCGGACAATTGCGCGACACAGAACAGGTAGTTAAATAGATATACAATCATCTATCCTATCGCGATGGAATTATAGAATACGAATTCTACGATACGAAACTGTGGAGAACCTACGACTTATGGCTACTTCGTCATCTACCCTTGTTCAACGCGAGAAAAAATGATTGTGGTGAAGGAAGCAAGTATCGTTCGTTCGATTTTCGTATAACAAAAGACACTTTTGTTTGTAAACGTGGAAGCGATGAGAATAAATTACGCAGACAATTGCACGGCACAGAACAGGTAGTTAAATAGACAAACAACGGTCTACCTATCCAATCGCAATGGAATATTATAATAGAATACGAATTCTACGATATAAAACTGTCGAGAACCTAAGATTTATGGCAACTTCGCTATTTACCTTTGTTCAACGTGAGAAAAAATGATTATGGTGAAGGAAGCAAGGATCGTTCGTTCGATTTTCGTATAATAAAAGACACTTTTGCTTGTAAACGTGGAAACGACGAGAATAAATTACGCAAAAGTAAAGATCGTCTTATTAGCAGACAGTCGAACAGGTATCCGGTGGTTGGTGATCGTTGGTCTAACCACCGGATCCTTTGGGTCCTGCGTGATTTACCGAGATCGGGTTGCAGGGTACGGCGCAACGTTGATTTACCGTTCTCGTCCCAGCGAGTTCTCCCTTGTAGCACCAACCACGACTTCTCCGATATGAAATAGGCATTTGTGACACACCACCGGGGTGCTACAATACGAATCTCGCCGATATAATTCGCAGAAAAATCACGAAGCTAATTCGGGGCCTGTGACCAGAGCGAGAGACTTTTCCAAATAATCCAGAAGCTGGTTAAAAGAGGTCGTCGAGTACTCAGAGTTCTATTTCTCCGGTAAAATATAAACTCGGGTACCTGTTCCCTGGTGGTACACGTCACATCGATCTCAATATACATTCAATAACATAACTATCCGTGATCCCCGGCGAGTGTTTCTCCGCGGGCCCATATACGAGCTAATCCCGGAGCAGGCCGGGTCTCCTGATCGCTCGTAAATTAACCCATGAATCACGAACTTGTATTTCCTTCCCGACAACGTTCTAATGGCGGCAAATAAATAAAGAAAACGGCGTACGCGCACCGTGCCGCCTTTCCATTTCTCAGGTACCGGGGCCCGCGAGTGTCGGGGCACGTTAACGGAAGGGCAGAAAAAGGAAGGCGAATCCCACCACGTGCCCGAGGGACGTCCGCGAGGATTGATGGTCCCCTACGGTGATGTCGCGTCCGGTGATAGCCGCCGCGGTGTCCCCCGTTCGCGGTTTTCCACGGACACACAGAGAGAAAGAGAGAGAGGGCCAACACATGGCCGGCGAATCCGAGAGACGGGAGAGAGCAAATAACGAGGATAATCAATCGACCGTAGGAAGCGCGGGGTCCCGGAGGGGACAGGATGGGTGCGCCGGGAAATATGCTGGATGACGTACGGCGACGCCTCTGCGTCTTCTGCCCGACGTCGGCGTACTCTGGACGAGCAAGAGGACCTCCTCGCCGGGTTAATAAGGCCGTCAACCTGTTTTACGCGGCCGGCCGATCATCCAAGGCCCGGACAGGCGTGTTCCGGCCCCGTTAAATCGGTTAATGCCGTTTAATCGCGCGTGTCGCCGAGAAAGGGGTAAAGACCGACCCGCGCGAGGAGATTAAACGTTCTTTACGGCCGAGGAGCGTGGATAATCCGAGGATGTAGATGAGCCTCTGATCGAACGACGCGGATGGTCGGTAAGAAGAGGCTGTCGTTTTACGAACAGGAATTTAATTCCCGATAATAAACCTAGCCGATAAGAAAAACCGTTCCTCTTTGATCTCGAATTCAGGCTCGCCCCGCGTAATTTTATTTCAGGGTTAACGAGTGGACGAAGAAATGGGATTTATCGCGGTGCTGCAGGATCCCAGCTCGAGTTTTCCTTTTTCCCTCCGCTTTCTCGCCGAGGGATCTCTCTCTCTCTCTCTCTTTCTCTCTGTGTGTTGCAGTATCTCGGCCCGCTTCCGGTACACCGCATTAGTTCCCCGCTGCGAGGATTTTGCTTGACTTTCCGTTTGCACCGTGTGGGCTGCCGCTGACCCCACGGTTGCTGAACCCATCCTCTGCACAGGCTACGTGCAACGCCTATCGTTTAGAGCAACGCCAGCACACCGGCCTTTTTTCACCTTTCCAGCCTAGCCATCCGTTTACAATTTGTCCTATAGGCGGAATATTTGCTCGTTAGTCGTCTGGACACCGACAGTAATTTCCTCGTCGAAAGATCATCGACCATTGGTAGGAATATTTCGTCGGGAATTTTTATGGAATCACGAATTTCTATGGAAATATTAACCCTTTGCACTCGACGACTTTCTGTCGATATCTTCAAAGCGATAAATAATAAATCGTATAGAAATTAAACGGTAGAATTATTTTACTTCGACGTTCCGTGCATTGTTGGGTAATTTTAAATTTGACGTATCAATTAACATAGATCATGACAAGTTTGGTTAAGCGGCGACTAATGCTCGCTTCTCGAATGCAAAAAGGGTTAATAAAATAAATTTTACCGCGTCGATTTTTCTTATGAGTAAGGGTGTTTATTGATCGCGATGACTCGAGGATCGATACAAACTAGGATTCGGACCTCGTTTATCACTTTTCCCGAAATACCCCGCGCGGTTTATTTCCCCGGCTAATCGCGGCGTAATTTGAATACCGACAAAGGAAGAATATCGCCCCGAAGATTTATGATAGGAGCGCTGATAATGGGAGTAATTCTCCACGCTGGCACCGCCGTGTCGTTCGATTCCCGTAGTCATGCGGCTTCGATTTTTCTCCGATTCCGGCGTAAAGTTTCTTTCGTCGCATTAGCAGCCGGCGGATAAAAAGTTGCCGAAGAAACCTCGCGAAAAGTGGACCAGGACGCTTTCGAAAATAATAATCATCTGCTACAATGACTCGACATGCACGCAGAGCGAACTATGTTAATGCCCGGTGAACGTCATTAAAGAGGAAATACGATCTACTCTCCTCTCGAAGGTCTCTCTCGTCCGACGTAATAGCGCAATCAGGCTGTAAAGCTTTTCCATCGCGATATCCGGGATGATAAATCGATCGGGGGACAACACCGGCGATTAGCGCGATTTTCCTCGATCCGCTCGATTCGCCTTTTCGACCACGCTCCTTCCTTTCGGACACGTGACCGACGAAACCATGCCCGCCATGGATCGTCCATCATCCAACTAAACGTCTCACGTACGACGTAATCAGTGGAATCTAGAAAATGGGACGCAAGGGCCATCATCTACTCTACCGAGTCGTACAGTCGGATCAGCGGAATTAAAGCTCGCGAGAACGCGCGTGTAATACTCGACGTGACGCGAAATCGGCCTGCGTGGGTGACACAGAGTGCTTTGTCCTAGCAATATTCCTATCCACGAGTTCCTTCCACCGAGAGAAATTAATAGGCACGTCGAAACAAAAATGACGCTTCGCAGTGTCTCTGAAATGTCTCTGAAATGAGATCCAAGTTGGCACTCGCGATTGATCTTCTGGATTTTAGTATCTCCGAATGATCAATACTGGATGGATCAACTATCGATGGAACGGTTTCAGAATTATCATCACAATTCTACCAATAAACGTTATTTACGTGGCGTGTATTACGCTTAGGTACACATTAGAGATTGATAGTTGCACCGTTCTTCTAAAATAAACTCTCATCTCGAGATTCGAGTAAATCCGAAGAACTTTCCTAGCTTCATCGCGAATAAATAGGTAAACGGTTGATTAAAGTCAAACACAGTGATTAAACCATAGCGATTAGATATATAACCCATAGTGCGATGGGTTAACACACGACGGAGCGTTGCGCGAGGATTTCGCCGTGCGTAAAACTCCGTTCCCGGAACTTTTACCACGATTCGTGATCTAGAATACAGGCACGAGAGTCGGCGATTAAAATGAAACGGCTTTGCGTTTAATTCGCTCGAGTACTATCAATCCAGCGGAAATAGATCGCGGTGCAAGGTTAACATCCTCGGTGAATAAAAGGACGAATAAGTAAAAGCGAGAGGGAGATAACATTCTCAGTGAAGAAGAGAACGAATGAGTAAAAGCGAGAGGGAAAGAATAATCGGACTTGCCAAATATACCCGGATCCGACTGGCACGGAATTCATTCGTGGCAGTAACGAGGCAAAAAGGGAGGAAGTCGGTGCCATCTTCGGCGACGTCACCCTCGGCATTCGACGTCCTCTTGTCACGGACATATCCGGCTGTGTCGCGGTCGGATCACTCGATCTCGATCGATCGGATTGGCGATCACGCGACGTCGTTACATCTCCGAAGGAGCGAGTACCAAATTCGCCGAGGAACGAGCGTTGAAAAAGGAAGAAAAGGGCGAAGAAGGAGAAGAAGCTCGGTTTCTGGGTCAGCCCGACGAGCGTCACGGCTACACGCACCGTGTAATCCTCGTGGGAACGATTATCCTGCTTCCCGGTGTCCCGATCGAAATTATGCGGCGAAAAATCCCGGCCGTACCATGATCCTCCATTTCCAACCGAGATATTATCGCTGGCCGTTACTCCGCTTTTACGCTGCCAGCACCGAGCATCGATTTCCTCCATTACTCGCGACATCATCCCTTATCGGCCTATACACGCCTGGTCTCCGGCTTCCCGATATCCACTGACGTTCTACCGATTCTTCGAATATATCCTCTCCAGTCGAAATAAAATAACGGGCTGAGATAAAGAAGTCGATTATAGTCGTCGAGTCTTCTTTTCTCTGGAATTGAGCGTTAACGATATGTCGTTCTTTCGTTTGGACGTAGGAGGTCCTTGGGAGACAATAAATCCTCAAGATTTACTAATTTTGACGTCAGTTCTTCTGAGTTCTCGATCCTGTCTCTCTATTTTCTCGAAATTGCGAGGATAGACGTATGTAAATAAGCACAAGACTTTTTGTGTTTTTTACAATGGCATCGGTTTAGTTTAGCCACGAGTTTAACCAACGTTGACTCTTCCGTCTTTAGGTCGTTCGCGCGTTTAATTGAGATTCTTTTGTTTGAACGTAAGAGGTCCTTGGGAAACAATAAATCCTCAAGTTGTACTAATTTCGTCGTTAGTCCTTTTAAGTTCTGAATCCTGTCCCTTTATTTTTTCAAAATTGCGAGGATAGACGTATGTAAATAAGCACAAAACTCTTTGTGTCTTTTACAATGGCACCAACCAACGTGGTGCCACTGGTTTACCTTAACCACGAGTTTAACTACCGTTGATTCTTCCGTTTTCGGTATATAAACGATCGAAGTCTGCCCCGAACCTAGCCTCTAGTAGACGAAGCTTTGGAAAAATAGAAGAATTGTGGTACGATGTGTGTATTCGACTCGGTTGGAAGGAAGACATGGAATTTTTCCTTTGAGCAGTCATTCCTAAGACCCCGGAAGAGCGTGTCTCACGAATATCAACTACCAACCGACGACCCCCGAGGATTTTACTGCCCAGTCGTATTCCTTGCTTGCTCGTACAGGGAATTAGCCGAGCCAGGGACGAAACTCTCGAGTTTCGGTACCGGAAAGCGATCGATTGAGACGAAACTGTCGGGAAAAAAGCGGCAACGCGGAAGACACGGAGATCCGTAGAGAAGAAGAGAGGAGAGGCTGACGCGTAAATGGATCGTTTTCTGTGGGTGCAGCGGCAATAAGGAGTCACGGTTGAGTACTCGTCTTGGCTGCTGGCAACTCGGTGTGAGGTCCGGGATATCGAGGATGTCGATAACAAGGAGCGGCATTGTGGCCAATCTTTATCGCGTTTCGGACAATGGTCATTGTTCGGACGTTTAATTACCCCCGCGGCCTCTGCGCAAGCTAATACTTCCTCGATTTCACGTTTCGCTAAATATTTGCCACGGCGAAACCTCTGGCCCGTGGTTTCGCGTATCCCGGCTGCCGACCGGCGTGTAGACGGTTCAGCAGCGAGATAATTGCCGGCTCCGCTGCTAACCGCGATCATCGTTCGCGTCCATTATCTTTGCCTCCCCGGGGAGTTGCTTGAATATTCAAACACGGTCACCCCTGGTGAGTCCACAGGCAGAGCTATCCTCTCCTCGCTCGGATTCCCTCGTTTCACCGTCAACTTGCCACCGTGCGAGCATCGAACCCTGCTTCGCTGATTGGATCGCCAGTTGCTAACTGCTCTATGGGGAATACCTTATTGGATTTCGCGAAAATTCGTTTGCGTCACGGGGTGTACCCTAGGGGAGACTTTTTCTAAAGTAAAATACGGAGATAAGCAGGTTTCAATTTTCCACGTTCGCGGGGATCTCAAGGAAGTCAGTTTCGAGTACAAACTCGAATCTTCTTATATATCGAAACAGGAAGTTTACGTTCGCCAAGTTCGACGAGGTTTTCTATAAAGTTGTTCCAATGGTGTGTCACGGTGTGTTCCCCAAAGGGAGATCAATTCGAACTTAAACTTTTTCTAAAGTAAGATACCGTCATCGAGTAAAGTTATAGCGTCTATATCGGTGCTTAAAATTTTCCAAATTCGCGGGGATCTCTTTCCAATTCGAGTCAATTTCGCGAGATTCGAAATTCGTTACTCGAATCGTAAGGATTAATTTTCCCAAATCCTCCGTGATACATCCTCCTCTATATCGAAACAGGAAGTTCACGTTCGCCAAGTTCACCGAGGTATCTTTCCAAAGCGAGATACAGCGCGCGGTTTTCTAATTAGCACGATCAGATTGCGAGGGATCACCGAAATCTCTCTTCGCAGCCGGAAGTGAAACGGCATGAAATCAAGGGTAATTTAGACCGAAGTCCCGACTGTTGCCGATCAGTCGGAACATCCTTCTTCTTCTCCACCTTTCAACCATACAGTCATAGATCACTTGGTCCGGCAGACAGCGCTAAAGCTCGCGGTACGCGTCCGAGGATACACCGGCGGGTTGCCCACGTCCTGCTCGATTCGTTTCAATTAGGAGCCTGGTGGTTTTTACCATCGATTCAGGAAGTTCCATCGACCGAGGCGCGATTAGTTGAACACGCAGTCACTCCGATCTACCAGACGCCTCTGGATTCAATTCCTAATAGCGGACGCGTGCGTTGGCGTCAGACAGCCAGATACCAGAGAGCCAGCCTCTGCCTATCGCCCGTAGAAATTACGAGTAGGTTTATGTTTCTTCGACACCCCGAGCGCCACGCCGTCGAATAAATTATCCTCCATATTCAACCCCGATGAAAAATCCCAGCCAGAGAGTCTCCGTTCCCCTATTTCCACTCGAACAATTCCAGTTCCTGTTCGCGTAATCGCGCTCTCCTCCATCGCTTCTCGTTTCTTTTTTTCTTCCACGGAGAGATTCGATCTGGCGATTTCGCTATGGGAACGAGGATTCATCCGACAAGTCGTCGGATAAACGTACCGGGAGATATCTGAATAGAAAAAGTTAACCAGCGAATTCCTCTCGGGATAATCGTCGTTTCCTTTCGTGACTCAGGCCTAACCCAGACCTAGTTCCGATAATTCGATCGCAATCGTTCCTACTACTGTTTCTCTATTACGAGATCCACCAAACATCGAACTTCTCTCTGGCAATTTAGCCAGGAGAGTGACGTCTCGGATACCGTTAGTAGAACGAACTTGACACGCAAGGCAGACAGGAATTAAACCTAATCTAACTCAGGCTCGGATCTATGACGGTTCGAGCTCGGTCTGAATCTAACTAGTCCAGACCCGGTCTAGGTCTCGTCCAAACCTGGTCCGAGCCTAGGTCAGACCTAGTCCAGGTCTACTTGGAAACCCAGTTCGGTCCACGCCTAACTCGGACTAACTCTGATCCTGTGGAAGTTTGAAAAAACGAGTTCCTTTGGAGATAATCCACGTTTCCTTTCGCGAGCCGTGTCGCAGGAGTGCTCGTTAATGACTTAATCGTCCAGTTCCCAGCTATCGGGACTTTCACGAGCGGATTCGATTGTTCCGAGCGTGCAGTTGCGTAATGGACGCGAGTCACGAGCGTAAATTATTCGCGTCAGCCGACTGCGTGGAACCGGCACGTGTGAATCGCTAAACGCGCTGTCACGACACCAGACGAAGTTCGAGGATCTGTCCGACGATTCGTTTAAGCGAACAGAAGATTCGAGTTCGCGCGAGGAAAATGGATAGAGAGGAAATAGAAATAAAGACCGATCGAGCGCGTAGAACGCGAAGTTTCAAACCTCGTCGAAGGATCGCTGGAAAGAATCTAATTGCTCTTTGTTCCATTATGAATATTCCATCACGGCCGTCCATTGTGAGCGTGGCTAACGCCGTGTTGTCGCTTGAATTCTAGTAATCCTGCGCGAATCGCCGATTATTAGATTTTGCTTTTGTTGAAAATTTGCGAGACGCGCTTAGTCGTTGATAAAGTAATCGCTATTTGTGTCAATGACTTTGCGTTACATTGTTTCATTGATTCCTACTTCTTGTTTATAATCTAAACACGAGTTTCACCTTTTTGTATTATTCCGTTGGAATAAAATCACAATTCAAATCAAATCACTATCCAAGTCACAATGCATATTACAAAAGATTCTAAAACCGCTAAAATAACGTTAGTTACGCAAATAAATCTTGTTTATAACGCGTTTCAAGTTCGGCTCCTTTTCTGATCATTCGATTTATAATCTCCTAGAAGTTTCACCTTTTTGTATTATTCCGTTGGAATAAAATCTCAATTCAAATCAAATCACTATCCGAGTTACAATGCATATTACAAAAGATTCAATAACCGCTAAAATAATGTTAGTTATGCAAACAAATCTTGTTTATATCGCGTTTCGAGTTCGGCACCTTTTTTTAACATTCGAGAGCATCGTTTAGGCCTGGTTTCTTCCGAGTTAAACGATATGACAAGGACTAAACGTATCATGCTTTATCTTAAAGAAAAAAATACCAAAGAAGCCGATTTTCATTGACTAAATTACAAGAATACCGGTGTAATCGAGGAATTGAGAAGAATACACGCAAAATTAGCGTTGCTGCCAGTTGCTATGCGAGTGATAAACGCTTTGGTGCTCGTATCGCTTAATCGGGCTGGTTGTAAAAGTGTGCAAGATGGATACACGTTTCTCGTATATAATAACGAGTCGTGGCGAACAGACACGGTGACCAGTCACAGGGCAGCTGAATTAGACCGTGCAACTATATTCGGTCGAAGTGGTCGAGTTACCAGCCTCGAGCACATTCGCGCGCAGCGGCTAGAATTTAGATAACGACGACAAGCGTTAAGTCTCGTTAGAAATACTTCTTGCTTAATTCCTCTCATAACGCGTGGCAATGTTTATTGGCCTGTAATAAATCTCGGCTCGGCGAAAATTCGTACGGGATTTACGTCATAACAGAAACGGACTCGGCGTGCCTGTGTCGTGTTGCGATAACTCAGGACTTTCTGGGAAATTATTATAGTTATTATGGTCTATTCCTTATTACGGCGTGTTTCTCGATTCGCGATACTTCGAACATTTTCAAAATTGTTTAATTTACCTAGAATCACCTGTTTTGGTAGAAAAGCTTTCGAATTGAAGCGACGTTTCGAGTACTATTCAATCTAAATATTTATTATCAACTTCGACGATATGGGAACGAGATTCTGAAGAACGTATATTCGGAGAAGAATGAAAAATATATTTTCCGTTTTTCGCGAAAAAAACTAAGTGCTCGAGGTCGTTTTTAAATACTGAAATAAAACTGGATTATAGTAAAAATCGAGGAGTAGAAGATTCGAACGCCTTTGCTCGGCCGATTGCTCAAGCCCCGGCTGAAGCGAGGAAAAATCGAAGGGTACCATCATGATGATCGTTCGCGAGACAGCTCGTACGAGCCATTGTTGCGGAGAAATAACGTCGTCAATGTCACAATTGACAGGAGTTTGCGACATCGAGCAAGCGCGCGGCTCAACAACCATATTCAGCCGGTAGCTACGATCGATGCAAATGCGAATCGGCAAGTCTAAGTGGATCGTTCGAATTACTCGGAAGACGATTCATCGATCGCCGGAGAAAACCATTCCCGTCCCGGAGGAAAAACGATTCGATCGATCGGATCGGTAATCGAGACGTAATCGAGACGTAATCGATCGGATCTCCGCCTTAATCCATTTTCTTCCATAAACCCCGTTCGCGGATTTGAATACCCGGGATAGCCCGATCGAAGGATGTAAATCGACCATCTGTAATAAGCTTCTTTACTGCCGGCATTCTTTTTACAGTTTGATTGCAGCTCGATAAACCTGGCAGGTAAAAGAAAATTTATTTTCTAATGGATTCCTCGTTATTCCCGTTGAAATTACTCGCGTATGTAAATGCGGACATTACAGGCGACTCGCGGCTTCCAATTTCGAATTTTACAAGCTTTTCCTGACTTCACGATGAATCTTAATTTTATTGAAATCCGCGATCTCCTATGTAAGATTTCGAGAGGTATAATTACTCGGCGATTTTTATCGTATTCCAATAAATTATTTTCCAATGGATTTTTTGTTAATTCGACTAGGATCAAGTTTCTCTGAATTTTCACTCTATTCAAATCAATAAGTACAATTGTTCCTTCTTATTTTTAACAAAGGAAAAAACCTACGATACTCCTAGAGGTATAATTATTCGATAATTTTTATCAAATTCCAATAAATTATTTTCCAATGGATTTCTTGTCGATGCGACTAGGCTTAAGTTTCTCTGAATTTTCACTCTATTAAAATCAATAAGTACAATTGTTCCTTCTTACTTTTAACAAATGAAAAAACCTACGATACTCCTAGAGGTATAATTATTCGACAATTTTTATCAAATTCCAATAAATTATTTTCCAATGGATTTCTTCTTAATTCGATTAGAATTAAGTTTCTCCGAATTTGGCTCCATTAAAATTAATAAGTACAATTGTTCCTTCTTATTTTTAACAGAGGAAAAAACCTATGATACTCCCTTTCCATGATTCTTTTTCTTTCTTTATCGCTCGGTAAATTTCGGTCACGGTGCAATAAAGCAACGGCGAACGCAAATTTGGTCGCTAATGGGATAATTGGTCGATGGCGGGGAAGAGGTCGTAAAGAACGGGAGGGAATCGATTGCGACCGATCTTGGATCGAGGGCTATATAAGGAAGCGGATTGCCAGGCAGAAAAAGTCCGTGCAACTTTATGCAACGGATCGTGGACTAAGTAATAGACGAAGTTTACGCGAAATTAACTAATTGGCCAATTACGCCTCCGCCTGGCCGATTCAGCGACGTAATCGATCGACTTATTCGGTTCCGGTGAAATCGTCCATTCGACCCCCCTTCCCGGGCCCCCTTGCGCAGTTCTTGGTCCCTTGTTCGGTCGGTCCTGGCCTTAACAAGCGGATAATCAGTGGAACAACGAGCAGTTATCAAAATTTATTTCCACGCCGTTTATTTCAATCGATCTCGGCTCGTCAACCAGGCCTCGCGATTCAGAATCGATTTTCTGCCTCCAAGATGTGAAATACAGCTGGTTTATTAGCGGCCTGGATGTATTGTCCGTGTCTTTTCGACGTTTACATGTCGAGTCTTTGGTAATTATCGATAACTGGTAATTTTCGTGCGTTCTATTCGAAGAATATTAATATCCTCCGTGTCGTAATGAAATTAATGAAAACGTGCCAATAAAGTTGATTAAATCTCGCGTGGACATACGATAAACAAAAATCATGTCCTGTAACCTTATTTTACTTAATAATATTTCCAATATTTCACTAATCGTATGATAACCAGGTATTTCGTTCTACCAGCGATAATTCGTTTCTCAAAAAATGATTAATTCTTTCATTATCTCGCGACACTCGTGCCGGTGACTATGAAAGTGGTTCACATTTAAAGTGAGTCGCAATCTCGCTCGTGTTAACAGGAATAGTATAAAATTGAATCGTTACCTCGTGTTTATCAGTGGATTTTGTAACGAACAACACATTTAGATCGCGAAGCTTTGAGTATCTCGAAAAATACATGACTCAGGACACTCCAAACTCCATCGTTATTTGACGTAACCGATAACGCAACCGATAACTCGTTATCGCGATAGAAAGAGAAAAAATACCAAGTCACGATCGTCGGATAAAAAGGAGAAAACAATTTCGAATTTCATGCAATCACGAGATACTACCGCGAGTAAACAACAAACGATTAACGTTGAACCCACCGTGATCAAACGACGGATGAACGAGAAAGCGGGAGTCTAAAAAAGAATGAGATCATACATGAAAAATCGCTACAAGTTATCAAGACTATGACGTTGGACCCAGAATTTCGAAGGGAAACGTGCAATAGTCGTTAAAAACAGAAAGAATGGTAGACAATGACGTGGAACGCGGAATTTTGAACAGAAGATTGCAATAAACAGTCGGTCAAGATTCAATAGCCCTTAAAAAACGGGAAGATAGTAGACGATGACGTTAAATGCGGAATTTCGAAGGGAAAATTGCAATAAACGGTCAGTCAAGTTTCAATAGTCCTCAAAAAATGTAAAGATGGTAGAGACGATGACGTCGAACGCGGAATATCGACCGGAAAGTTGCAATAGTCCTCAAAAAACGAGAAGATGGTAGACGATGACGTCAAATGCGGAATTTGGAACGGAAACTTACAATAAACGGTCAGTCAGGATTCAATAGTCCTTAAAAAAATGGGAAAATGATAGTCGATGACGTCGAACGCGGAATTTCGACCGGAAAGTTGCAATAGTCCTCAAAAAACGAGAAGATGGTAGACGATGACGTCAAATGCGGAATTTGGAACGGAAACTTACAATAAACGGTCAGTCAGGATTCAATAGTCCTTAAAAAACAAGCAAATGATAGACGATAACGTCGAACACGGAATTTCGAGGAGAAAATTGCAATAAACGGTCGGTCAAGATTCAATAGTCCTCAAAACACGAGAAGATGGTAGATGATGACGTTGAACCCAGAATTTCGAACGGAAAATTGCAATAGCCCTTAAAAAATGGGAAAATGATAGTCGATGACGTCGAACGCGGAATTTCGACCGGAAAGTTGCAATAGTCCTCAAAAAACGAGAAGATGGTAGACGATGACGTCAAATGCGGAATTTGGAACGGAAACTTACAATAAACGGTCAGTCAGGATTCAATAGTCCTTAAAAAAATGGGAAAATGATAGTCGATGACGTCGAACGCGGAATTTCGACCGGAAAGTTGCAATAGTCCTCAAAAACCGAGAAGATGGTAGACGATGACGTCGAACACGGATTTTCGAGGAGAAAATTACAATAAATAGTCGGTCAGGATTCAATAGTCCTAAAAACACGAGAAGATAGTAAACGATGACGTTGAACCCAGAATTTCTAACGGAAAATTGCAATAGTCCTTAAAAAAATGGGAAAATGATAGTCGATGACGTCGAACGCGGAATTTAGTGCGAAAGGTTGCAATAAACGATCATTCAAACTTTCGGTAGGTTCATCGTCAGCTAAACTTGTGGCCGTTTAATCCGTCGGGTTGAAAGCCGTCGAAGGTTGATTCCGAATCTGAGACTGGGATCTTCGAGAGCGGAGGATCGAGGAGGCAGCCAGGAGGCCATTAGATAAATCCATCGGCGAGGTTTCGCGGCAGAAAGGCAGCCCACGATCCACCAACGAACCCTGGATATCGCGTTTCCCCGCGGAACTATTCAGCCGAGAGGCTGGAAGTTCACGTGCCGTGGCCCTGAATAATGCACAGGAAACACCGCGGAACAAAGTATGAGTTATCGGGGAGAGAGCGCCGCGTGCACAAAAGCGAGATAGCCGCGATGATTATCGGCGAAGGTGCACCGCGATCGATCGACTTCCAGCCTTTCGCGCGACCACGCGCGATCAGCCTGCCACCGACATACAACAGAGTCCAATGCTCCGTAAAAGCGGTCGTTATAAATAAAGAGATCGGCGTAGGTGGCTACACGAGCCTTCGCACCAATGTCTCTCCCTCTCTCGTTTTCCGTTTCTTCCGGCGCGCCGTTTCGATTCATCGAGAAGCGCGCGTTGGTCGCGAAAGAGGGTCGCTAGAGGTTTTCGAGCTTTCCTCCAAGGGTTTTGTCTCGATTCGCGGTTGTTTCGGAGTCTTTTGATACGTCGCGTGGACGGGGTTGCTTGAACAATCGCGCGTCGCGTGGGGTCAAAATGGCTGCAGCTTTGAAAAGGCGAGAGGAACAATCGAGTGTCGCGTAGGATCAAAACGGTTATAGAAATCGGCTGTAAGGCTTGAAATTGATATAGCCGGGAATAAACGAGTGTCACGCAGGATCAAAACGATAGCAGGCCTCGAAAGGACCGTGTTCTCAAAGTAGCTGTAGCGAAGAACCACGTCATGTGGGATCAAAACAGTTGCAACCCTTAAAAGATCTTTGTGTCCTCAAGACGGTTGTAATCCTCGAAATGACAAACTGAAAATAAACGAATGTCACGTAGGATCAAAACAATAGCAGTCCTCGAAAGGACTGTGTTCTCAAAGTAGCTGTAGCGAAGAACCGTGTCATGAACAAAACGGTGGCAACCCTCAAAAGAATTGTGTCCTCAAGACGGCTGTAACCTTCGAGATAGGGGTGGCTGTGAAGAATCGAGTGTCGCGTAGGATCAAAACGATTGTAGCCATAAAAAGGACTCTGTGTTCTCAAGACGGCTGTAACCCTCGAAATGGCTATAGCTGTGAATAAGACAATGTCATGCAGGATCAAAACGATGACAATCCTCGAAAGGACTGAGTTCTCAAAGTAGCTATAGCCGCAAAGAACCACGTCATGTGGGATCAAAACAGTTGCAACCCTGAAAAGAACCGTGACCTCAAGATGGCTGTAAGCTTTGAGATAGGTGTAGCCGTGAAGAATCGAGTGTCGCGTAGGATCAAAACGATTGCAGCTCTTGTAAGGGTTGCTGAAGATGGCTGAACCCGTGAACAACCGAATGTCGCGCGAGATCAAAACGACTGCAGCCCTTGTAAGGGCTCGTGAAGATGGCTAAACCCGTGAACAACCGAATGTCGCGCGAGATCAAAACGAGTGTAGCCCTGAAAAAGACTGTGCCCTCAAGATGGATGTAGCATTGAAGAACCGAGTGTCGTGTGGGATTAAAACGATTGTAACCCTCAAAACGGTGTAGGCCTCAAGATGGACGTAGCTGCGAACAATCGAGTGCCGTGTGGGATCAAAATGGCTGTCTGGATGGAACGACAGACTATAATCCTGTTTTACGGATTGAACCAGTAACCATGCCAAAATTCGGTGTAGCTCTACATTATAATTGAACGTCAGATGAACCATTCGCAAACCAAAACATTCGATCGATGTTTAACATTCCATTAAAATAAATTTCTGTACCCGAGCGCGTTAAATTGCTATTCGACCATTGGAGAAACGATAGATCAATACCAATTGTTTCCATTTATGAGAACGAAGCGATTATATATATATATATCGTAATTTTTGTGTTTTTGTATCGAGAATCAGGTTGGATTTAATTCGCACTTCAGTTCGTAGTTGGAGCGACGCAGAAGGACTTGCAAAGTGAATCAACTCGAGTAGAGTAAATGTACGTTCAAGTGTGAACTCGAGTAAGTTTGATGGGGAAGCTTCGTACGTGCTGCGCGTGAGAAGCGTTCTCGTGACTATAGTAAGAATAAATTGCCTTCGCAACTACCTTTCGGTAATTTTAAAATTAACGGTGTTCAATTTCGGCCCTTGAAAAATTCTGCTATGAATTCGACGACATTCTTATAACGATAAATATCCACAGACATTTCATTACATCACATTCAAACATCCACGTCATTGCATTATTTCGAATTCGATATATTAATTAACACCGATTCTTGGAACTCGATTGAATAACAACCTTAACACTAAATGATTAATTAGACACCGATCTACGGATCCTCATAATCTCGAAACGACGATAACCAGAGATTACCGGTGTTCAATTTCGGCACCTGAAAAATCATAATAAAAGTCAACGTTGATTACGCTTCAACGTCATTCTTCGACGATGTTCTTGGAACGATAAATATCCACGAACATTTCACGCGTCGTTGTATTATTTCGAATTCGCTATACTAATTAACACCGATGCTTGGAACTCGATTGAACAGCAACCTTAACTCTAAATGGTTAATCTTATACTGATCAACGAATTCTTTTAATATAGAAACGATAATAACGAGAAATTACCAGAGTTTAATTTCGGTACTTGAAAAATCACAATAAAATTCAACGTTGATTCCGCTTCAACGTCATTCTTCGAATTCGATATATAAATTAACACCGATCCTTGGAACACGATTGAATAGCAATGAAGGGTTAACTCTAAAGGGTTAACCCTATACTTATCAACGAATCCTCTTAATATAGAAACGATAATAACGAGAAATTACCAGAGTTTAATTTCGGTACTTGAAAAATCACAGTAAAATTCAACGTTGATTCCGCTTCAACGTCATTCTTCGAATTCGATATACAAATTAACACCGATCCTTGGAACACGATTGAATAGCAATGGAGGGTTAACTTTAAAGGGTTAACCCTATACTTATCAACGAATCCTCTTAATATCGATAACCAGAGATTGCGGGAACGGCGATGGAGAACCATGAGGAAGGATTAGGGGAGGAGGTGAACGATCGAACCCAGGAAAGGAGCGGTGACGAAGCGAGATGGGTAAGGTCCAGACAGAGCTGGCCGGTCCCATCGGGGCTTCCGCGCGTCACGCGCTCGCAAAATCCGCCTTTTCTCCTAGGAAGCCCCGAGGAACGATATCCACAAAGGTCTACGAGTTCACGAGGGGGAAGCCGGCTCCGCGGGGGTGCTCGCGGCGCGTGTCCACCCTTTCGTGTCCGCGGGACAATGGGGGTGAGTAACCCCATGCGGGGATGGCCCGGAAAGAGCGGCTCGTTCCTCGTAACGCGATACCTTTCGATCCACGTGGAACAACCGGCCGGGAGGCTACCACGTACTCGTTTTACACACGTGCAACGTCACGAGGAAGCGGACGGGAAAAGGAGAACCAGAGATTCTTCGTTACACTTCGATCCACGTGGGTACTTGACGTCGATGGTGTTCTGCTCCGTTCGATGGGACCGGAGAAAAACGATCGCCGTGGAACGCCAGCACCCGCACCGAGTTCCTTCCAACCAAGTATCGTAGATAGTAATTAAATCGTAATTAACCCCTTGCACCGTGATTCCATCCAGAGAAACGCGATACCACGGCTGCATTCGATTTTAATTAACCGATATACCCCTGTGTTCCAATTGAAAGTAACGAAATTCTACAGAAATCTTCGAATTTTTATAATTTTCATAGAGTATAAAATAATCGAAATTGCAGGAAAATATACGAATTAAGACGATCGAAGGTGTCGAAGCGATTGAAAATAATCGGAAGAGGAATTAACGATTCCAACTGGAAAGTAAGGAACTTGTAAAAGATTCGCGAGAGAATAGGTGAAATTTAAAATTTCGCGCGAACTTCCCTGCAAAGAAACTACGAATGAAAATAGCGAAGAACTCCGTCGTCCCATGGAATCTTGAACACTCGAAAAATCGAGGTCAGCAGAGGGGAAATTGAAAAAAGAATTAAACATTCGCAGAGCCGCAGCCGTAACACTGACGGAGTTGCAGGGAGAATTTTCGCAGTAGGAGAAAAAGGGAATTAGCTAATTGGATTGCTCCCCACTTGAGCTTAATACCCGAGGTAGCGAAGTGGAAGTCAGAAGTAACGGAAACAGAAACTTGCACGGTGCCGTGGATATACTCGCTTATTATCGAACGCGTGCGATGTCGGTGTAATTAACAATTCCGATGCGCTTAATGAGACGTATTTTGCAAATCGTCCCAGACGAGTAGGAGGGCTAGACGCGAGCCTGGAAAAAGAATCGCCTGTCCCACCCACGTGCCGTTTAATCATATATCTCATTATCCTCGTTAGGGAAGGACTCGTTAAGAAGGTTAATCGACGATTGATAATTGCCGCGAAATTGAATCCGGTCGGCAAAGGGATCCAATGAAATTGACATTGGTCCCTATGAATCCTCGTGTCTCGCGATATTTGAATAATCCGTCCATCATCGAATAATTCGATCGAGACGTCGCAATTTTTATCAAGATCGTCTCAAAAAGATCTGTCGAGATATAATTTAACCATTTGCATCTTCGCTCTAAAGGCTCTGATTTAAATTAAGTATAACAAATGAACTTTTATTTATATTTGGTCCAAAAACTGTCCAAAAACAAAGTCTCACCGATAATATGGTAAATAGGTTCCTAAAAAATCCCGTGTCGCGTGAAAACGTGAAAACGTGTGAAAACGAGACCCAGAGACAAAAAGAAATTACGTTCCGAAAATTTTATGAAAATAAATTTTTTTTCAATTCCATTATAGTTCATTACTCCTTCCCGTCGTTATTTTAAGGTAATTTAGTTTTAAAACGTGTGAAACGAAAATATTATCTAATGCTATAGATAAATACACTATTGTACAAAGGTTTTCTTAATTTTTTATCGCGTTAGAGCGAAACCTTGTAAGATTTTAAAATAATAATAATATTTGTTTTTCAATATATGTGTATAGTAAATAAATGTAAAATAGATAATCAACAGCTATCGAGTGCGGATTATTCCGTTTAACGATACAAATGCGTTAAACAAGCGGTACGTATCGGACTTAGAACAGAGGGATAAGATGAATAACTGTGAGAACCGAGGAAAGAAGTAATTTCGCGAGTAGTATACTCCCGTGTTTCTATGGTTTACGAGGAGTAAGGTGTTCCATGCACGAGGAACTGGAGAATTATCGGGTCATAAAACTCAATTGCGAGTGTAAATTTTCATAACCGGGGTTACGAGGGTTGACCTGGGGTTACCCTCGTACCCTGCTATCCCCGATTGCCAAAGTTGTTGATCACATGCACCCCGGTGAGCACCCTAATATGCAGATCCCTAAAGCACCGTATCTCGGCTCATTAGTTAGCTCCTATTAGTTAAATCACCCAATCTACCTTCCAAATTTACTCGCACTGCGGCAAGGAACCCTAATAGACCTAGCTTTGCCTGTGCTTCGTCTTGTACTCCTTTAGCCAAAATTCGGCAGTGGCCCGAGAGGAATCGGAATTTTGCACGTCGAGACCTCGATAATCGACGAGAATTGGCAGTAACCGGGCTGGTCCAGCGTTTTTCCAGCTGGCAACTGGCCCAAAAGGGTCTAGGCTGGTTCGGTTTAGGTCAAGACCGGCGAATCTCGGCTACGAAATAGGACAGCAGAGATCCTAAGCGAAAAATTAGCCAACCGTGTTCGGATATTAATCGGTCAGCGTTTCCTTCCTCGAGTCTGCTGCTGCTTCTCTCGTTACTGCTAAACCAGCGACGCGAGAACAACAGCTGCTGGCAACAAAGAGTCGCAACGCGGATGCAGAGATACGTCGGGTTACGTGTGCCTAGGTTTGCGTAACACCTTGACTGGCCGGCGCTGAAAAGAGGAAGAACCCGCGCGATACGACGCGCGATACGATGATCCCTCTTCGGCGTTTAGCAACCGAGCGCGCTCTATTTCTCAGGGAGAAATCACCAGGTCCGGTGATTAACCCTCGCGAGATTTATCGGCTGATGAACGACGTACGAGGAACGAGGAGGTATCGTTTTTCCGAGAAGACTTCGGAGAATAAATATTATCCCTGAGTAAACATTATAACGCGCGATAGGATTTATCCGATTTCCACGGAAACCAACGAAACTCTCGCTGGTTCCAAGTTAGAAGCCGAGAAAGGACGAGTCGTTTTATCCGAACGATTTCCAAGGTACCAACGAAAATCTCGATGGTTCCAGCTTAAAGGTTCCACTTTTGCACTCGACGATATTTTCGTTAGAGAAAAATAGTGATTCGAAGACTTTCTCCCGTCTTCGAGTCGATGAGATTTTTTAAACGGTAAATTAGAAATCGTATGGAAGTTAAGACGTAGAGTTATTTGATTTCGGTATTCCACGTATCGTTGGATAATTTTACATTTGATACGTTAATTAATATTGTTATTTGGAATCTGATTAAATGACGACTGAGACTCGCGTTCCGAGTGCAAAGGATTAGAAGCCGAGAAAGGACGAGTGGCTTTATCCGAGCGATTTGCAAGGTACCAACGAAAATCTGACTGCAGCTTAAAAACCGAATGCGTGTCGGGAAAGGATGAGTCACGGACTGGATGAAATCCTGCGCGAAGCACGCGCGTCCCCACACGCGAGAGGCATAGTCTGTGGTTTTTCAAGCAACCTCGTGTCATCCTTCGGAACAGGTTCCAAAGATGATGAACGAAGAGAAGCTCTCTGGCGACCGGCGTCGGGGATGGGCTTGTTTATCACTCGAGGACAAAGACCGTACTGTACGTGGCTTGTATAGAGCAAGCATTATAACGGGGGCATCGATGGGAAAGCACGCATCGTCGAAGGGGCCACAGGGCGGATAAGCATCAATCTCGATGCCGGGGCCCGATCGGAACGATAACCGAGCGCCTCGAGACGCCGCGTCGTGACTTTCTACCCCATTGTTTCGATTCACAGGTGCTAACTCTCCTAGAGGAACCAGCCACCACGCTTCTCGTCCTGTTGTCTACCACGCGATTCGACAGCTCGCGCATTCCCTGGCCCAAAGCCTCTGGGAACACCGTCCGAGGGCCTTTTATTGGCCCGATTCAAGGTTAATCGGATTTATTGGAAGATTGATCGCGACGATGTTGGTTTTATTGCTGGTACACGAGCAGAGATTTAAAGTTCACAGGCGTTCGTCTATTATTTTACCAGCCATCTTTCATCGCGTCTAATTCCCAGCGTAATGCCGTTCGATTGTTTTCTCCGCTATCAGACGCTCGAGGTTGCCGCGAGAGAGTGATTTATCGGGTTTAAAGCGACGCGAGATCGTCCGGCCGAATTGGGAACGACGATGTTCGAAGAACCGTTCGCGAAGGCTTGGAAGAAAGGTTTAAGCGCTTCGTAATCGGCCATTTTGGATCACGTCCATTATACTTTTCAGAGTTGGCTCGAAAGTGCCGTTGATAGGCGAGGAATCCGATCGAATAGTAATAACAGGACCGTGTCGACTGCAGAGAACTTTCTTTCCTCGACGGTCCCCGTCATCCAAAGTCTCGTGCGATTCGCGGAACTCTCTCTCTTATAAAGTCTAATCCAATCTCGATTGGACGACCAGAAAGTCTAATCTCGAAGGTAACCAATGCAATTCTTCGCAGTGGAAACGACAGCTGCAGGTGCATTCGATCTGTCGTAGCTGGTAACCTTGGTGTTCTAATCGACCTTCAGATGGTACCTCGAGCGACGTGTCCTTGATCAGAAAAGCAAGAACTAGGAGCGAGAAGTTGGCAACTATCAAAAGGCCATTCGTCGTTGTTCCAGCGAGACAAATGGTCTCTGTAAAACCTCTCGATCCTTTATGGTCCCGCGTCGAGTGGAACTCGAGAGATTCCGTTCCATTCGAGGCTTCTCGATTCTCGTACGCAAAACACGGCCATTCGCGTTTTAATTTCATTCGGCGAACCGCGTTGCCGGTTAGGAGAACGCGAAAATAGCGAGAAATGCGAATAAACGGGAACGAGTCGGGTATAGAGGCTTGTGAGCCTGTTTCCAGCGGAACAATGAGCGTAAAAATATCAACGACCTACCTACGAGCGTCGGAGGAGCTCGGAAATTTCTGCCGGTGTTTCCATCGAGCGATTAACACCTCCTCCGAGGATTTCACTCGGATGAAAGATCGCGTGGGCGTTTTATGAAGCGTCCACGTACTAGGTACAGCGAAAAATCATGACGGCAATTAAGCGTGAACCGGCTGGAGGTGACATCCGTGTAATTACAGTCGTTCAACAGCCGCGTACACGTCAATTACGCGAGGGCGTTGACCACATTTTAAACGAAGCTCAATTGCAGAAATCTTTCCACCGCGCCTCACCGATTTTCCCTCGTCGGCCTCTCTAGGTATCTTAGCTAGGTCTCTGGTTCCGTGTCTAGTTGGGTCTCTAACCGAGTTTCCAGCTAGGTCTCTAGTCAGATCTCTAATCGGATTCCTAGACGAATCTGTCATCAAATCTCTATTCAGATCCTTACTCGGATCTCTAGTCAAATTTTTAGACAAATCTCTAACCAGGATTCTAGTCAGGTGCCTAGTTAGATCTTTAGTCGGGTCTCTAACCGAGTTTCTAGCTATGTCTCTAATCAAGTCTCAGATTAGGTCTCTAGTCAGATCTCTAGACGAATCTCTATCCAGAACTCTCGTCGAATCTCTAATTAGACTTTTATTATTCAGATCTCTAGCCAAATTTCGAGTCAAATCTCTATTCAGGTCTCTACCAATCTCTACCCAAGTCTCTAGACAAATCTCTAGTCAGGTATCCACGGCAAAGTGTCTCGTAGTCGGAAAGGAAGCGGAACCACGATCGAGAGACGTTCTCAGTCGGCGGAAATGGTCCCGGTGAACGGATTAACGCCGAAGCGAGCTACCGTTTACACGGTGGCCGGGAAGAAAGAAAAGAAGGCACTAAACGGCGGAAAAGCAAGGAGTAATCGGGCGGTTAACGTTTTCCACGATGTCAGGCCGGAGACGTTGGACAGAGACGAGTATACGCCGGTGGAGCAACAGTCACGCTTTCTAAACCCGAGCAGTGTTCCGCTCTGTTCCTCTATTTCGGTATAGACTCGACTTTTGACACGCAAAGACACTGGCCGCTTCCTCTGTTTGGACGTGGAAGAACCTCGGGCCTGTTCCCGGAAGAGATCCCGGCGAAGAATCGAGAGTTCAGGCCGGTACACGCCGGTATTTGTTTCTCTGATCGATCGCGGTTGAATAAGCGGTTCTCGGAAGACCCCCGAAGAAAATTACGACGCTTTCCTACGGCCGGAAAAAGCAACGCCGTTCGCTTGAAGGAAGAAAAAAAAAAAATATAAACCAGCGAGAAATTTTTCGCCGTTAAAACGCCGGTATGAAATATTAATTATCGCGCGGATCCCTGCATGGAAGAACGGCCAGAGACGCGTTAAGCGGTACGTTCGAGCAGTAAAACCCCGTGGAATAGCCATAATAATTATCCAGTGGTAAATATTGAACGTTCCCCAAGGATCGCGGAGAGCTCTCTCTCTCTGTGCTCTCGCGCCGGTTGCCAGGCTCACCGCGCGCAATTAGAAAATTCCTCTGAAAGGATGTGCGACTTCCTGGGAAGAGCTGCCGACAATTTTTATCACGGTGGAAACCACTTAAGTAATTCCACAGATAAAGCACTTTGCTCGCGAGTACCGGTGTGTAACAGTTGTTTATCCTCTTTGTATCGGGAGTACGCGCTCTGCTCGCGTACGCTCCGCGGCGAACAGGAAACGAAGAACGGCGCCGGAGACACGGAAAAATCGCTCGAATGAAAACGTACCGGGTGGAAAAACAGGTCGTCGTAAACCTCCTCGAGATAGGGGTAAAGAAAAAAAAAAAGAAGAAGAAGACACAGTTGGAGAGAAGAAGCGAGGAAGGATTATACTCTCGACACTGAACTTGGGGAGGAAAATTTTCAGGATTGCTCGAGCGATGGCGACGAGAGCGCTGCAGCAGAGTTTCCAAAGCAGATACAAGGACCGCCTGGCGAGATGCAAATCGATCGATCCAGTCTCGACTGACGACCAATTCCCCCGCATCCTGTCACTCGCCAACCTCTCTCGACCACCCCTCGCTGTTCGCTTCCCAAACACCCCTTCCACGAAAAACCAGCGAAAATAAAAGAAAATCGATCGAAGAGTGTAGAAATTAGCTTGCTACAAACGACTATAAATAACGAGAAATCGGAGAGTACGCCGGTGTGGAAATTGAAGAGCGTGGAGAAGCGAGGAACCGTGTCGGGAGGAGGACCGAGGGCGAAAGATGGCTGTCACGGTGACAGCCGCGGTGTACCGCCTGGCTATTGAATCACCGATACCGGCCGCGAAAGCACGCTCGGGTCGCCGCGAACAATCGGGGAGGAGGAAAAGATCTCGGAAGCGTATTCGGGCGGAAGGAAAAGCCGCGTCCGAACGGAGAGGGCCCGGGAAGGTGCGAGAACCGGATATCCAACGAGCGAGCCGGAGGAGAGCCGCAGTGCGGTAAAGAGGCGGGCAGAGAGAGCCGTTTCCGGGATTTACCTTTTCTTTCCGTATCCAACATTGTCGAGCTCGACGTGTCTGTAGGTCGCGTAGGTGGCCATGGCGCTTTGCTGCCCCGATCGTCACGCGTAACACCCTCGCTGCGTCTTCTGGGCCTTTTCTCTTCCGGGCCTTCTCGCTCGAGCTGTCTCACCCCCGGGTGCGCGTGCACGCGAACAGCCTCGATGCCGACAGCACACGATTCGCAAGGACGTCGGATGAAAACAAACGAAAGAGGCGGACTCCAGACGACGACGAAGACGAAGAAGATAAAGAGGACGAGGTTCCACTAGAGGTTGCACCGAGCGTCCTTGACTGGAGAGAGGCGGCGGGTTCTGTCCCTTCCTGTTCCGTGAAGCGGACCGGACTCTCGAAAACGGATTCCTCCCCGATTGGATAAGGTCACGAATGTCGTGGTTCGAGGAGCTACACTCGTTGCCGCGTACAGCCGAGAAACTGGCAGCCGAATGAGGATCCAGCCAGTATATAATGCCTCCTCCACCGGTGCTTCCCTCCTCTCTCTCTTTCTCTCGGCCGCTTTTCCCTTCTCTCTCTCTCTGCCTCTGCCGCTCTCGTGGCCGCTCTTCCAGCACCGATTCCCGCTCTCTCTCGCTCCCACCTTCTCTCCTGCCCCTGCTTCACCACCCCGTGCAAGCTCTTTCAGCCAGCGGTTCTGTCTACAACGTGCCGCCTCTCTCTCTCCCTCCCTATCCTTCTATCCTGTTCTATCGCTGTTCGATCGAGTTCGTACTTTCTCGCTCCGGCTCTCCCGCAAGCTCTTCCAGTCCGATTGTCTCGCTGCCTCTCCGTCTGCCTGTCGCTGNAACGTGCCGCCTCTCTCTCTCTCTCCCTATCCTTCTATCCTGTTCTATCGCTGTTCGATCGAGTTCGTACTTTCTCGCTCCGGCTCTCCCGCAAGCTCTTCCAGTCCGATTGTCTCGCTGCCTCTCCGTCTGCCTGTCGCTGTCCCTGTCAGACCCGGTGTCAGTCCAGCAGCAGCTACGCCACCATCCCGTTTCGTCGCCGTCGCTACCACCACCACCAGAGCACCAGCCTCACCACCGCACAGCGGCACCACTACACCACCTCTAGCAACAGCACCAGGGATAACCTCCGCGGCGCTGTGTGCACTTCCACCCCCGACGTCGGCGGAAGGCCGACGACGCCGACGCCGACGTCGTGCATTCACCTCAATCAATACGCGGCCGACGAGTGGAGGGCCGCGGGGAGGATCGCGGCGGCGGAGAGACGCGGAGAGGAACAGAGAGGAACTGAGAGGAACAGAGAGGAACGGAGAGGAGCGGAGAGACACGGAGAGACGCGGAGAGACGCGTAGGTATCGCGTCGTCGCGTTCCCGCTGCATGTGCACGCCGATGCACGTGCGCTGTCCGGGCGCACACCGGAGATAACGAGCACGAGGAGAGGAGAGGAGAGAAAAGAGGGAGAGAGAGAGAGAGGAGGCGGAGAAGGCTGGCCGGCGTGAAGGGCTGCGCCCGATCGTTAGGGATGCCTTTCGACGCCGCCAGAGGCGGACGCGCGCGTGTCGGCGTTGGCGGAAGCGAGCGAGAGCCCGCGAGGTAGACGCGGAAAGAAGCGTGCGAAGGCGGGTAGACGCCTGCGAATGCGGCAAGGCGCATCTCGACGCGAATAGCCGCGTGTAAACACGAACGGAAGGCTTCTCGGGGAAAGCGAGCGCGAGGAAACGCTACCGCGAGCGGATATAAATAGACGCAGGTAGACGAGAGGACGCGAGAGGATTTGCTTGTCAAAGGAAGAGCGGAGAAGGGTTGTCAACGACGTCGGAGAGATAACTCTCGGGAAAACGGTGCGATTCGTTGACATTGAACCAGTTGAATGCCTCGGAGAGGATCGGGCCAAAGCTGATAAATAATGCACGGACAGCCGGAAGATTAGGTCTCGGGGTAACAGGGTCTCTCTTTGACAACTCGTGGCCGACCACCTGGCTCCTATTCGCTCCTCTCTCTCTCTCTCTCACTTGTCTCTCGAACGGAGAGAGTTCGGGGAATATTCGAAGGTTGCGTAATTAATCAAAATTCGAGGCTCGTAGACGGGATCGGAAACGGTACCGTACGTCCGCGTTAACACCTGACGGAAAACCGGCGCGTGTTTTTGTCGCGGCAGCTATGGACTCTATTCCCTCGGCTTCTAAATACGCCGGTCGGAAGAAAAGAATCTGTATAAAAGATGTTTACAGGCGCGAGTCGAGGTGCTCTCGGACGCGCGCACGCACCGACAGCCTTTCGCGAAATCGATAGCCTAGAAAGTTCGAGTGTTTACCAGTGTTATATCGATACCGCGGTGGCTCTCTGCCATTACCGATTCCGCGCCGATCCTTTTTGAACCCGAATTCCGCTCGAGCGTGCAACCAACCGGCTCCTTCGCCGTAAGTAAACCACGCACGCGCGGGATAATCGTGGAAATCGGCGACGACGTCCTCGAACGTCGGATAACTCGTCGCGAGCGGACCAGCGCCGCGCGAGAAAGTGTCGGCGCGAGGAACTGGTATTCCGCTTTCAAAAATTCCCGGCTATTCTTCCATCGATTCGCGATTCCACCGCGTCACGCACCGCCATTAACGAGGATGGAAAAACCTACATACGCCGGCCGTCTCGCTCGATCGCGATTACACACGGCGAGGCCGCGAAACGCACGGTGCACGGCCGCTTGTCGCGCGTGTTATTCGACGTGACACGCGAGCGGACCGGAGAAAACACTGTCATTCGCGAAACCGTGCACATTCTACCGTAGAGACCGTGCAAAGGTCCGCGGTGCGTGAGCCGCGATTAGAGGAGAAAAATAACGTTAGACTCGCGTGCCGGCTCACCGAACCTCTGGAAAACGCGACTCGGTTTTTATCCCAATTCGCTTCGAAGCTTTCTCGCTGCAGGTTAATCCTCGTCGCGAAATCGAACGCGTCGAGTCGCGAGTTGTTTTACCGGCACTCGGAGGAAACTCGAGCGAAATTCCTCGCAATTTCCCGCGAAGCTCGAGAGGAGTTTTCCGAGGAAAAACGCGGAAGAGGAGCATCGCGCGTGTTCCTGCGCGAATATTCTTGCGACTCGAGTCCACCGAAGAACACACGCGAGCGCACGCGACGAGGATCCCGCGATCGATGCGAAATTTTAAGGGTTTCCACGGCTGGTTTCCGGAGGGACGAAAGGGTGACAGGGAAGACCGATCGGGCGTGTTTTTCGTACGGCGCCGTTCGAGTAATCGACTGATTAAATTCTCCACTGTCCCTCTCGGCGAGCTCGCCGGAGGCATCGAGTTACCGGAAAGCCAGCTTAACGGATCAGCCGGTAATTTCGTNGCGAAATCGAACGCGTCGAGTCGCGAGTTGTTTTACCGGCACTCGGAGGAAACTCGAGCGAAATTCCTCGCAATTTCCCGCGAAGCTCGAGAGGAGTTTTCCGAGGAAAAACGCGGAAGAGGAGCATCGCGCGTGTTCCTGCGCGAATATTCTTGCGACTCGAGTCCACCGAAGAACACACGCGAGCGCACGCGACGAGGATCCCGCGATCGATGCGAAATTTTAAGGGTTTCCACGGCTGGTTTCCGGAGGGACGAAAGGGTGACAGGGAAGACCGATCGGGCGTGTTTTTCGTACGGCGCCGTTCGAGTAATCGACTGATTAAATTCTCCACTGTCCCTCTCGGCGAGCTCGCCGGAGGCATCGAGTTACCGGAAAGCCAGCTTAACGGATCAGCCGGTAATTTCGTCGACGCCTGTGAAGTGCGCGCCGATGTTTATTCGATGACGAATCATTCCGGGGCGGAAAACTCGTTTCCCCGATGTGTTTTAACTTTCGAGTCATCGGGGTGCGACAAACAGAGGAGACCCGACTCACCTTCGTCCTCTTCGACGTCGTTGTGACCCGAAATCGGAGAATCCGCGAGATGTTTACACCGAGGGTGATCCCGTCTGACTCAGCACCCTCCGCGTCTAGCCTCGCGAGGGTGAGAAAAACATTTAACACCGAGTATCCCACGGAACGTTTGTTCTCCAATGTTCTAGAAAACGTATTCTCCGCATAGAGGACTCGACTCACCTTCGTCCTCTTCGTAGTCGCTGTGATCCGAAATTGGAAAATTCGCGAGATGTTTACAGCGAGATGGAAACAGCAAGGATGAGAAAAACATTTAACCCTTTCCACTCGAGAGACGACTACTGGTCCCCATAAAATTTTAAGACTCATATTAATTAATACACCAAATTTAAGATAATATAACGATATACGAGATAACGAAATGAAATAATTTTACGAGTTGATTATTTCACGATTCTTTATTTACTATTCTAAAAACATCAGTTTTATAGAAGAAATTCTGTGAATTTCCACTCTTCTGTAGCCAAAAAATCGTCGAGTGCAAAGGGTTAATCCTTTTATAAAATTTCAGATAATATAACGATATACGAGATAACGAAATGAAATAATTTTACGAGTTGATTATTTCACGATTCTTTATTTACTATTCTAAAAACAACATCAGTTTTATAGAAGAAATTCTGTGAATTTCCACTCTTCTGTAGCCAAAAAATCGTCGAGTGCAAAAGGTTAATACTGAGTGTTCCACGGAACGTTTGTTCTTCGATGTTCTATAACGTATTCCCTACAGAGAGGACCCGACTCATCTTCGTCCTCTTCATCGTCGTTTTGACCCGAAATCAGAAAATTCGCGAGATGTTTACAGCGAGAGTGAGAAAAACATTTAACACCGAGTATTCCACGGAACGTTTGTTCTCCGATATTCTATAACGTATTCCTCGCAAAGAGGACACGACTCACCTTCGTCCTTTTCATCCTCGTTGCGACCCAAAATTGGAAAATTCGCGAGATATTTACGTCAAGGGTGATCCCATCTGACTGAGCACCCTTCGTGTCCAACCTCGCGAGGTTGAGAGAAACATTGAACACCGAGTATTCCACGGAATATTTGTTCTCCGATATTCTATAACGCATTTCTCGCAAAGAGGACCCGACTCACCTTCGTCCTCTTCGTCGTCGCTATGACCGGAAATCGGAGAACCCGCGAGATGTTTACACCGAGATGAAAACAACGAGGGTGATCCCGTCTGAGTGAGCACCCTTCGTGTCTAACCTTGCGAGGGTGAGAAAAACATTTAACACCGAGTGTTCCACGGAACATCCGTTCTCCGATGTTCCAACGTATTCCACTTTGCGAGAATCTCCAGGACTCCGCGGGGTTCCCCGGCCGGTCGTCTGCGTTCTGATTAGAACGTAGTAAAAGTCAGCGATAACAGTTGCCGATCCATTCACAGAGCGATACAGTTGTATCCCGGATACTTAGGCACGGCAGAATTTCAATTATGCCAGTCCCGGGCTGTAACTGGCAGATAGCCGGCTCGTGTAACTGGAATTCGCGTAATAGGAATTCGCTGATTCCTCGTTTAGACGGGAGTTTACGCGCAGGTGAGAGATAGGCCCGATCGGTATCTGCGATCTAATTAAAATCGCATTCCCTCGGCAGACGCTCGGAGGAAAACCGCTCTTTTCGCTTATGGAAAATGATGTTTCTCCGAGACTCGCGAGGAGAAATCCGACAGGAATGGAAAAAAAATTAATTCGCGGAATCGAATTCGATCGGCTGTAGATTGGATGGCTCAATCGGAACCGGTCGGTCGCGGATTGAATTCTATCGATTATTTGTCGATAATCACGAGATCGAGGCGAGGACTCGCGCGGTTCAGGGAAATCCGCGGGAGGATAATTGCCGGTTGATTCAACGTTCGGACAGATCGTGGATTATGGAGGATTACGGAGGATTACAGCGGAGAATCGGACGGACGTTCGGTTAAGAAGGAACGAGGGAATATGCGCGAGTTTGCCGGCCGGTGCCTCCGATCGTTTGCGTGGCCAACCTTATTTCCGCTGGACGATAAAGAATACCAAGGCTAACTCTTTCATTGAATCCAACGAGCATTCGCCGGATCCCACCGTGGAACGCGCGCCACGGTTCCATTCTTCATGGCGTTTCTTGCGCGGCTTATAATGGGAATCGCGTTATATCGTGATCGCCTGCGTTTTGCAATGGTAAATACACCGGAGCCTTTTTCTCTCCCGTTTTTCTTCCCGGGCTTTTTCGGATTATCGATTGTAATAACGTTTCAGCTTGGCAGAGAGCGAGGAGCGTCGACTAGACGTCGGTCGCAGAGTTATCGAGGCTCTCGACAGCCATCCATCTCGACGTTACCCTGTTTGTTCTTATTTTTTCAAGTTTTATACAAATAGTTTTTGTCACCAGCGAGACGTCCTTTGTCGGTGTTCTCCGATTGTCTCCTTTTCTCATCGTCGCAATCCTCTTTTTCACGCGCTTTTTCGCGTTACCGGATTTTCCCTCGACGTTCAACTGGCCTTTGTCCTCACTGTCAGTGTCCTTGAACTAGTTCCCTTTTTCTACCGTTGACATCCTTTCTTTGTCATACTCGCGCTCTTTTTTTGCAATGACTTAACCCCTTTTCAAATCATTCTACCCTTGCTCGTTTCCATACTGCAATCCCTTTCTAATGACTATGCAGTCTACCTTTGTCCTTGCAATTCCTCTCTTCTTTAATTAAAACCCATTTCCACCGTGTCTGTCACGTTTCTGAATTTCCTCTCTCCGAGTACTTCCCTGACATTTAACATTTTTCGTAGAATAGCAAGCGTATATGCCAGATCTTTGTTATCGCTTATTAAAAATCGTCGAGTGTCCACGGAAGCGGTCGAAGGACCGGAAGGAAACACCGGGACCCTGATAACGAGGCAGATGATAACAAAAATTTCGGAGAAACGTCCGGATAAACGTCATCCGTATTATCTACGCGATTCTCGAAAAATCGAATCCTCGGCGAATAATCCACCGTTCATTCACGGCGAATAGCAACTTAATAATTACTTTTTTGATCAGTTACAGATTCGAATCTGTAACCAATCGGGAAGGTGGTCGAGACACCACCAATCCCTGATAACATCCTGAGAGACACCTGACATTTAACCTTCAAACCCAGCGCTGCACCTCAGCTCGAAGCTTGACGAGCTGCTCTGCAACGCGATCCTAATTGATACCCAGCGCTGACCCGCGGCACTAATCACTATAAATATCGCGACAAGCCATCCGTCTAAATTAAGAGACAGAGAGGACCGGGATTTAATAAACACGGCCTGTGAAGCGAATCGAATCGAATCGAATCGGAAGAATCCTCGGACTTAATCCGTATTAACCCTTTACGGGCGACTATAGTCTTTTTCCATAAGAAACCATTGAGGTACTATGGACATCTATAGTCGCTTTCCATAAGATGTTGCGTATCGTTCACATGTGATGTTACTTGTTTTTAACACTAGATTTACGGACGGTTTTTGTACATCTACCTTTATCAAGATCCGTCAGATTTACGAGTAAAGAAAACCACGTATTTTCTTTAAAACAGAGACCATGAGTTTAATTCCAAAACAATTACGATATTGACAAAGTTAATATATGTCGATTAAATCGGTTAACATTGTATAATTAAAATAACTCACCCGTCAAATTGACGGGTCCCGTAAACCTAGTGTTAAATCGTAATTAACACTAAACCTACCATGGTCCAAATCACCGTTTTTTAAACTTTTATTAAGAACCCAACGTTCAACGTTGCCATCCTAATAATTCGTATTCGACAACTTTTACTTCTTTTCTATTTACCGGTCATTTCGACCGTGGTAGGTTTAGTGTTAAAAATTTGCGTGTCAAGAAGTAATAAACACTCTGTTTCGAGATTAGTCTTTTCTTCGAAAACACCAGGAAAGAAACTCGGGATGCAGAGAGGTCTAAACACAACTTCTTTCGATTCTTCGCGACTGTTCCTTTCGCGAAAATATCGCGACGGATTCTCCGCTGGTAACGAAAAGGTTAAAAAGAGTAGCATAGCTAGGCGTCAAGACTCAATGGTTCGATTTATTAGATCGTTCGGAAATTTATTTCGTTTTTTCTCAACAGAGGACCTAATTGTATTTATTCATAGCCAGCTTCAGAAAAGAAAAAAAGACGAAATGACTTTCCGAACGACCGAATAGAAGCTGAGAATCCATTGCAAGCAGCCCGATACCGCTCTGGCCACACGGTGGTCGCTTAATGGGCGCCCATGATGGGCGGAGCGTGTTGTCGGTGGAACGGTACCGAAACGCGGTTATACACTCGGCTTCCGTTTCGAGCGGACGCGCGCCTAGCCGGCGTACACACAGCGCGGCGTGCAAAGCGAGCAGAACGAGCGGGCCGCGCTGAAATACACCGGGCTAACATTAGACCCTCCCGAGGCATCCGAGATATTTTATTTTTACGATTATGCCCGCTCGACGTGTCTTCCAGCCCGATTCGAGAACACGTAACGACGGTGGTGTGAGGTAATTGGATTCGCGTGGCAAATCCGCCAATGGTATCATCGCTCGCTTGTCGCGCGGATTCGCCTGCTTTTCGAGCAGACCGCGTGGCGGGTTTGTCAGGTGCGATTGGGAGTAACCATAGGGTGACAACGAGTTGGTAATGGTCGTTTGTTGGGCAAACGAGGGTTTTTAGAGGAATGATTGGTAATTGGAATGATCAGGTTGGAAATTGATTGTAGGCTTGATGGGAAAGTTTTTAGTGCAACCACGTGCAGATGTTTTGAATAGTTCATTGATATTTCGACTGCGAATTCGCGAGTAGTAAATAGAGTATTTACCGTTTTGGCGAGACCATCTGAGGTGTTTGGCAGGTGTGACTAGAATGAATGAATAAGTATCGTGGACGATAAGATTCGAAATTAATTGTTAACCCTTTGCACTCGAATGGCGACTGTCAGTCACCATGAAATTTCGAGGACACGTATTAATTAATATATCAAATTTAAGATAGTATAACAGTATGCGAAATGTCGAAATCAAATAATTTTACGTGTTAGTTACTATGCGATTCTTCATTTACCATTCAGAGAAATAACGCCACTTTTATAGCAAAAATTTTTACTCTTCTTTAGCCAAAAAATCGCCGAGTGCAAAGGGTTAATTTTAAATAGACCTATTATAAGATAATAAGAGAATTGGTATTAATTAGAGCATTAAATAGAACACTGCATTTAAAATGTTGTCAAAACCACGCAAGGTATTTGGCAGGCGTGCCTAGAATGATAATTGTAACAATAAGTTTCGAAATTAATCGTCAATTTTAAGTAGACCCATGTAAGATGTTTCGAATAATTCGTCATTATTTTGTCTACGAATTTACAAATATTAAATAGAACACTGCATTTACAATTTTGTCAAGACCACGAAAGAAGTTTATCAGATCTGATTAGAATAAGTAAATAACAAGTATCGTCATTCTCGATAGTAACATTGCGAACAACAATTGAAACAATAATCTTCGATTTTAATAGTTAATTTTAAGTAGAACCGCTCGCAGATATTTCGAACAATTTATTATTATTTAATTGCGGATCCGCGAGTAGTAAACAGGGTACTATTATCGTCGAGGCAAACTGTTATCGTTGCAATGGAATCTCGATCGCAGCCTACCAAGGAACGATTCATTTCGAGAACGCGTAATATGCATGTAAGTAGTATGAGATAATTGGATTCGCGTGGTAAGCCGAGGCGAGGAATCAGTTGGTTGTCGTCGGACGACGAAGCTCGCAGAGACTATGTAGAAATATTCGTGGGAGCGATAATTAGGCTAACGCGCCAGTAACAAGTACCGCTTTCACAGGCCCGATGTTAATTGTTATCTCGGAGATACGCGCGGTCGTGGAACCGCTCGATCATGGTCAAATTTCCACGATGAAACAGCTCGAATTTTTTCCACTTTAACCCTTTGCACTCGAGAGGCGAGCCTCAGTCGCCGTTTAATTCTATAATTATTAATTCATATTCCAAAGATCGATGTTAATTGATATATCAAATTTAACACTAGGTTTACGGACGTTTTTTATATAATTATTTCTACGGATACCCATCAAATTTAAGGGTAAAGGAAACCACGTATTTTCTATAAAAAACAAAGATGGGTTTTATTTGAAAGCAATCGCAATATTAACAGACTTAATATAAGTTAATTAAATCTGTTAATATCGAATAATTGGAGCCACCGATCCGTCAAATTGACGGATCCCGTAAACCTAGTGTTAAGATTATCCAACGATGCGTGGAGTGTCAAAATAAAATAACTCTACGCCTTAATTTCTATACAATTTCTTATTCGCCGTTTAAAAAATATTGTCGACCTTATGGGTAGAAGATTTTGAAGAAGGATTGCTATTTTTCTCTGACGAAAAAAATCACCGAGTGCAAAGGGTTAAATCTTAAATATCTTAAATATTTCCATTGCATTGCAAATTTGGCCTCGTCCGTTATTTCTGTATTCTTGAAGAAACAACGTCCAGTCACCTGATTCCTAACCACCATACTTTATATTATTTCACGAATTTGTCACTGAATTTCCTCAACTTTCTAAACACCCGGCCACCCCGTTACCTCTATTCTTCGAGAGGTTCGCGAGGAAAACACTTCCGACTCGAAGACTCGTCTCGTTATGCCAACTTTTATACCCGACACTCGCGTGATCAAACCGTGGAACGGTGTCACTTTTTTTTGCCACGCTGAATTTCATTCCAGACGAGATAGAGTAAAACTACTTCTCGCGAATCTATTATTATTCGGGCAACAAGGTCGGTCGATAGCTCGGAAAGTAATATCCAAGGTTCGGTATATAGCTTGGCTTCCGGGTTCGTTTATCGAAATTAAGTTGCCGATAAAGTTGGAGAAAATTAGCAGGGCCGTCAGGTGTATCCATCTTCGTGGAAAAGGTTGAAAAGAGCGGGTAATAAATTACAGCGCCGCGGCTACCATCGATATGTTAAACGTCAGAGGATGAACTGTATCAGATTTTCATTTAAACGTCGAGGTGTAACGAACGATTATACGACGGGTTGGCAAAATTCAGGGAAATGAAATACTCGAATCACCGTTAGGCTAAGGAAAGCCAACAATACGAGACCGATGGATATTAATTAAAATCGTTTGTGGCAGCAACTGACCTACTAGTACACCTATCCTTTCTACTTTATTCTATAAATCGTTTCCGCGATTCGCTGATTTGCATTAAAAGAAACAGCAAATTCGTTTCCTTCGCGAGATCCTATTCACGATTCGCGTTTTCGTTCCTCTCCTCTTAATAAATAACAAGAAAAACGAAAGGAAAGGAAAGAAAAAAAAAATTCGCGAGATCCTATTCGATCGGAGCTATTAACGAATAACAAGTTCGCGTTTTCGTGCTTCTTGACGAAAAATAAAGCGAAAAATAGACGGAAAGAAAAGAAAAGAAAAATTCGCGAGATCCTATTCGATCGGAGCTATTAACGAATAACAAGTTCGCGTTTTCGTGTTTCTCGGCGAAAAGTAACGAGAAAAATGAACGGAAAGGAAAGAAAAATTACGAAAGGATTACCCGATGAAATCTCAGGTCGAAGTAACGCTGTGTCTTACGTCATCGTAGGCTGCATGTAGGACAACGAAGTGGATGGAGCTAGAGATAGGCCGTGGGTGGGTCTGCGAGCTATCAATGAGACGACTAAAAAGATGAAAAGATAAGCCTGCACTGGCGAGGGGGCGAGTAATTCCGTGAACGATGGTCCGAACGGAGGAGGAAAGCTAGCGAATTCTAAACGGTGGATCATCGAGGGGCTTTGCACGCGAAAAAGGAAGACAGAGGCGCGAGAAACCTTGACAGTGAAGTCTATCGCGTGTACAAAGACCACCAAAGAGTTATCCTTCGTAGATAGCCTTCGCGGTGATTCTCCGCGATGATTCTCCACGATCGGAGGAACGGGAAATCGAATCTATATCCACATCCAGCAATGAAGAACGATACTGTATCGATATCTCTGTAATTAACGTCTGATTGATCTGGATGCGCGGATCATTTCAGAACGATCCACACACGCGCTTGTGCAAGAAGCGTTATATTTTTGCTCGGAAGAATACACGCCTGTTACCGGTAGCAGCTCGATATAAAGAAGCTGTTCTATCGACGCTAGAGCTACTTAGAACGCGCACTTAAGCGAGTGTCTGGTTAATCGAGGTCTATCGTTGGATTTTTTCGCCAAACGGACAATGTTCTCGAAACGGCGAGCGTACATTGTCCGAGAAACCAAGACAATGCAACGGTAACGCAAAACGGTAACGATAAATTTCTCAATTATGATTTAAACGCAGGTACAGCGTTCTCCGAACAAGGAGCGCGTTAATCGAGGAAAAAAAGGCGGGAACGCGGTTGGAAAAGGATCGATCGATCGTTGAATTAGAATGAGGCTTGATGCAAATGGTATCGTCGGCCGAATCGACGGGTGGAGTCGTGCATACAGCGATAATTTATGCTTAATGCTTTTTTCCTTCTGCCTGCTCGATCCCGCGACTCGCCTCAACTCGCGGCGCGATCTCGCTAGATGATTTATGCTACTTTCGACGTTTCCCTGGAAAAAGGGTGACCGACCTCCTCTCCCGGCGCTTTCAGCGATTCATTAATCTCCCTCCGATCCCGTTGCTTATCACCGATAACACGGTTCCAGCCAGAATGGAAACAGCTCCTTCTCATGAATTTTCATGGTCCGACCAGCGGCCAGCAAGGTTCGTGGACCCGACGACACGCGGCGTTCCGTACTTAGGCCGCGTTCTTAACCTTCGATACACCAGGATCCGTAGTATCGATGCCCGCCAATCGATATCTCGCGGCAATTCTCCGATAATTCTATCCTCGTATCTAAGGGAAACGCCCGGAATCGTCCTTCTATTTATAGCGTTATCGCGCGGTAAAAGAAGACAAGAAGCAAGATCGGAGAGGCAGGAGAGAGAGAGAGAGGGAGAGAGAGAAGCCTATCGCGACGTTCGATCTGTGTCATCGTCCCCGGAGAACCGTGACACGTGAAACACAGAGAAAGAATAAAGAAAGAAGAACAAACATATCGGACGTGTCGCCGCTTAGCGTGTGGCTCCGTGACGAAAAGGTGAAATCCCAATGAAGTGTATAGAAATTCTGAAAGCATTCCTACCATCGACTGTAGCATACATCGTGGACTTTCGAAGAAATTCACCGAGACAAGCAGCTTCTTACCGGGCCGCGTATTAATCCGCGTTTATTGGCCGCTTCCGAGTCGCTCTTCTCGCGAGTCCGCCACTTGCATATTCCTGTTCCCCTCTGCCGAGGTGGGGATCGCCGATAAATCCGGCCGATTTGCATAAACCGAGCAAAGAAATCGGTTACGAGATACAAATCGACGATAAATCATGCATTAGTCTCGGCAGGACGTGACCGACGACCACCGGAAGCGTACCGATCGATTCTTCTGTCGGTCGCGAGCCTCGATACGGGGCCCGAGTAAATCCTGAATCGAATATTAGCCGGGCCGAGCAGCTTCATGGGTGGCAACGGACACGAAAACGGGACATTTTCACCGCCAGCCCATTGTACGCGACGGCGTGCCCCTAATAGCTCGTCATCTCCGATAATGCGCGATTCGGACAGTCTTTATATCCAGGGTATGCCTCGTTTTGACTTCGAAAGCGGATCTCCCGCCTCGGCACACGTCCCAATCGCTTTGCCAGAGAACGACCGCTTTCCAGAAGAAGCTTCTGTCGGTCGTGGCCTAGCCATCGAGTAGTCGACGAGTTTGCTTTTCAAAAATTTTCTCTATTCGCGAGACGTTTAGACCTTATTACCGCGACACGATGCGAATTTCTCGGTGAGCTGGTGATATTATGGCTAAAGTCATCGTGTAGTCGCAGAGTCTGTGATGAAAAAGATCACCGAACGCTCATTGTCAAAAATTTTCTTCCTTCGCGTTTATTCGTGAGATGCTTCGACCTTCTTTTCGAGTAATTTGCGATGGAAAAGATCACCGAACCCTGATTTTCAAAAATTTTCTTCCTTCGCGTTTATTCGTGAGATGCTTCGACCTTCTTTTCGAGTAATTTGCGATGGAAAAGATCACCGAACCCTGATTTTAAAAAATTTTCTTCCTTCGCGTTTATTCGCGAGATGCTTCCACCTTTTGACCGCGACACGATGCGAATTTCTCGGTGTGCTGTTGATATTATGGCTAAGAATCGAGTGGTCGCCGAGTTTGGGATAGAAAAGGTTGTTTAAAAATTTTCAAATCCTGACCACGAATGCTAATTGGTCCGAGTGAAATAAAAGAAATCAGCGTGGAGGAAGAGGAGGAGAACTGACCCGAAACAAAGCTTCCTGTATCTCGAACACACCTGCGTCTCTGACCGCTGCTCGTTTACTCAAACGAGTTATCGGACCGCTCGGTGATAAAACGTTGGACGACTGTGTAGCAACGACAGCGCGAGTTACACATCCGACAGAGACGACACCGAATTACCAGCGGACACTTCCGTTTCCCGTCCAGGTAAATGATCGCTCGGCGATCCATCGAACGTCTCCGCGAGATATCCGCGTGGATATCCAACGGAGGCCAAGGGTCAACGGTATTATCGAGCGCACAAAAGGCTCTGGCGGGACGTGACGAATGTGTTCGCTTAGCACTTACGAACGCCCACGGCGTCGGGGCGAATAAATTCGCCGATTGTCTGAAAATACCCATGGCGGCGGTGTTTGTCGAACGTTTACGAGCACCCACGGCGCTGAAAAGATTAATACCGTCGCGCCACCGCGGGAAAAAGAAGCCGAGAGAGAAAAAAACACCTCAACCATGGTTAGGTCGCGAGCGTTTGAGGTTGCCACGCGTGTCTCGGCTCTGCCGGAGCTAATCGAAGGGATGTCTCGCGGTGAAAGTACGGTCTGGGATGACGACTAGGATGTCTCGGAAGGATGGCAACGGAGGATGGAAACGCGACGGAATGACTCGTATTAGACGGAGGGGAAGATTTGTTAGGCAACGTGTCGGCGAGTTATCGCGTGTAACCGGGTATTTACGCGCTGACCGATCGGAGTTTCGAAAGGATTTAGGATCGGTCGGAGGATCGAGGAGACAGGCGGTATCGATAGGAAGAATCCGCGTGGATATTAATGGACACGTCTGCATGCAAATGTAGACGTTGCACCGGCCCGGAGGAGTCTCTATCCTTTCTAGCACGCGTGCGGACGCAGCCGAAGAAGAACCGTTGGACGTTACGCAACAGCACCGTCGCGATAACTCTAATAGCATCGGAGATTCGCGGGGAAAGACGCCGGGGGAAGCAATCATCGTTTAATCACCTCGAATGCAACGCATCGATTGAAATGGTACCGCGGCCACGGCTGATCTATGCCTGAGAGTTGTTCTTCGTGCAAACGATGACCCGAATGACTGGGTCCCTCGGCCGATTCCATTAGCGGCTTCTGTACGCCTCGTCAGTGGCGTGCTACACCGTAATCGTTCTCGAAGAAGGTCCACGGAGGTTCTCCTAGGCTCCGGGTAAAATTTACGGCCGCGATCGGACTCGGGGTCCTAATCCGAGGAGGAAGAAACGTAAGTAATGGTATCGAGAAGTCTCGGACTGGTTTCGACGAGTGAAATTTCGAGCAAACGTGCGCCGCGAACCGTCCAGCGGCTGTCATTGTTGTGTAATTAGCCGTTCCCGGGCGTAAATTAAAATTTATAGCCGCGCCAAAGCTAGACGCATCGGTGAGCCGTGGAAGAACTGGTATATACTTTCTATCGGGCCGCGCTCCGACTTTTCCTGAAACCCTTGTTTGTCGCCGCGTGAAAGTGTACGATCCTAACAGATTCCTCTGCCGTCTGACCATTCCTGACGTACCGCGGAGCTGTTCGCGAAACGAGACGAGAGCCGCCGATCGTTAACATATGTCGGACAAAATCGAGAAAGGAGACGAGAGGAAATTATTTCCCCACGGTTTTCTGACATCCTGTTCGTAACCTTCGTTTCCGAGTTCTTCCTGTCATCTGAACAGAGATATTCTTAGATTCGTTGAAGAAGATTTACCAAAAAAAAAAACAAATCGTAGCTTCTCTTTCACGGAAACCATGTTTGATCGGGTAAATTCGCAATATTCTAACATTTGCCACAGACATTGACGAAGAGAGTAACGTCTCCGTGAGCGATTATCTTATAACCTGTTCGTAACCTTCGTCTCCGAGTTCTCTGTCATCTGAACAGATATATCCTTGGATTCGTTAAGAAAGATTTACCATAAAAAAACGAATCGTAGCTTCTCTTTCGCGGAAACCATGTTTGATCGGGTAAATTTGCGATACTCTAAGTTTACCAAAGACATCGACGAAGAGAATAGTGTCTCCTTGAGTTACATGCAGAGTACATTTTCGATGAACCCCTCGATAGAGGATAAGAAGCAGGAATCGAATAGGATATGGAAGAAACTGGATCGCGACAGAAGGCTTAACGAGATTATCCACGGGCAGTCTAAGCTAAGCCAACACGGCGCATCGCGGGACGACGGGCGCCGCGGGTCGAGAGAAAAACGCGAACCTTCGAAGAAGCAGAGAGACGCGAGGAATCCAAACAAAACCGAGCCATAAATCCACACGATTTTCCAAGGCACCTCGCAAACACGAGCGAGCAAAATTAAATACCAGACGCACCGTCGGGGGCAAGAAAGGGGACAAGTAGCGCGAGCGATGGTACCGATCGTTTCATGGGAAATCCGGTTACAATGTGGCTAATGGCGTTACTCGCGGGATTCACCGTGACGAAATGACGGACCGGAGCGTCATTTCGTTCAGCGGCCACGGTAAATCGCAGCTGGCACGCTCGTGGTCCGTTCCGAGCAAAGATCGACCATAGATCGACCATATATCGTCATAGATCGACGAGAGATCCACCATAGATCGTCATAGACCGCCATAGATCGCCACAGATCGACGAGAGATCGGAGAAACCTGCCTGGAGAACCCATCGCGAAGATAACCGCGCCGCGAGCGATCAGGAGCGATACGCTTGCTGATCTAAAGCTGATCCACGATCGCAGACATCCCGCAACGATCCCGTATTCTAATGCCGCGTTAACGATCGTTTGGTCGAGCACTGGTCGGAGGAACGTGCTGTCGGGACACCTCGTTGATTGGCAACGAGTCGAGGAGGATTGATAACGAAGCGAGGACCGGGGACTGGCCGCGAGATTGGAGGTTGGGGCACGCGATCCTCACCCACGCCCACTTTGCCAACCGATCCTGTTCTTCCGGTTAATCAACCATGGTAAATAGATCCATCGTAGTTAACCGATTGTCTCGAGAGGACGTTTTAACCATCTGTTCGCGATATTTCAAATTAAATGTAGGTCGGAGATGTGGTATCTTTTCGAAGGAGCAGAGCAGTGCGATATAACTTCTATTTTAATCATAATCGGTCTTCGAAAATTCGTAGAAATTATTTAGGAGAAGGTTGACGCGTAAATTTTTCACAGACGTTACTTTTCTCTTTAGAGTCCTTATACAAAAATTCAGATGAGAAATATCGCAATGGAAATTTGGGAGAATAAATCTGCAAAGTGGAGCGAATCTTGACGGTGGATAGAATTTTTCGAATTTTGGTTTTTAAGACGATGAAAGAAGGGATCGGTTTTTCTGAAAGTTAAAGATACTGGTTTGCTGCCTTAATTCGGACTTATCGATCGTAATACACGAAACTTTGATTGTTTTACGTTTCTTCGTCGAAATTGAAGAGTGTCAGAGTTGAATACACGAAAAATATAGAAAGATCAGGAACCCAAGATCTTAGAAATACGATATCCAAGTGTAATTCAGATTTTCGAAGCTTAGAAAATTGGAAAATTCGAAACGGAAGATACAATTTCGGGGAGTTAGCTTGAAATTCTTTTTTTCCAAGACTAGCAGGTAAATTTAAAAGAGAAATTCGCGTGTCTGAAAGTATGAAACTTGGAGAGAGAACTGGTACATCTGGCGTACGCAGGTCGGGGCCCGTAAAAACGAAAGGAAATGCGATCCTTGACAATTACAAAGTACCAGGGTCACTTATATGGGAATGCAATCAAGTACCAGGCGGCGGTACCTTATCACTGTAACGATAAGAACGAAGACAAACAACCCGTGGCACGTTTATGAAAGAAGTCGAACAGCAAATTCATAACTTCGCCTGGCGACCGGCGAGTTCCTCGCTTTTTCCTCCGCGCGCTTCCGCGGGGCCTTGTCCGCTCGCTTCTTCTTCTTCGTTAACGTATACATCGTAAATACGAAGCTGCGATGGACCGTTAACGCGCTCGTTTCTTTCTTCGTAAACCACTCGTCGTCGCGAACTCGGCGGATCTCGAATTGGCGAGACCGGAAAGGGAGCAAGAGATCGGTAACGGAAGTCGAGGGTCTCGGCGGAAGTGCCGAAATCGTGGAACCGTTACACCGGCTCGTTTCGCGCGAACACGAGCCTGTGCAACAGAATTTCGATTAAATCACAGAATATATCTCGTTAAAACAACCAGCATTAGAATTATCAAGCAGACGAATGTTTATTGGAAACGACTCCTATCAATTTTTGTGAGTATTCAAGCGAAAAGTTCGAATAATTAAAAATAAAACTCACGTCGTGATAGATTCGCGATATTTCTAAAATTTTCTCCCACTATTCAGAGATTAATATAATTGACAAGTATCGCAATGATCGCATTTGACGCGTATCCAATTAAAAATAAGACTCGCGTCATGTTGAATTCGATAATATAAATTAATAAAATTGAATATAATTTTAAATACATATTAAAAATTTTAATTTATTGATA
>NIJG01000003.1:203995-214196 GCA_002201625.1 Euglossa dilemma
TCGCGATATTTCTAATCTTTTCTCCCACTCTTGAGAAATTAGTACAATTGACAAGGATCGCGTTTGACGCGTATCCATCTACCGTTCCGATTTCACCGATGAAAAATCTGTCCTCGGCTAATGGTAAACGACCGGAGGAAAGTAGCGATCGCGATAAAAATAGTAATCGCAGCTGGACACGAGTGACACTCGAGCGAAATAAGAAATAATGGTAAAATAAAGAAAGGCGGAGCCGCGACGTGACTCAAAGGTACAATAACCCAGGTGTACCTCGATATGCTCGAATCAATATTGGACACCGCACAACTTCACCGGTATCTCGTCAATTAAGCCGCCGATAAACGGCTTATCGCAGCTAATGAACTCGAACATGGGACACGCGTTTCGCGGGAAAAATAGAAAGGAAATCGAGCAAGAAGAGCCGCAAGCTCGCGTTTCCAAGAATGCGTCGTCGATCCCGAGGCGTATAAACAGGTTGCGATGATTATTCGTCGCGTGTATCGTTCACGGTTTAATATTCGTGGTAAGATATGCCCAACCCCTCGCAATAGCACGAACATCGCCGATGATCACCTGGAAATTCATTAGGATTCGAACGATGCACCGGCCTCGTGCTCGATAACGCTGCACGCGTCGAACATTTGACAAACGGTACCCGACACGGCCTGCAGGAAGTTAGAAATCGTCCGCGAATACGAGCATCTAGCTGATTTTTCCGCGACACGGAAATGAGCTGGGAACGTCGGGACGCTCCTTGTGCAGGGAAACGTCGAGGTCTCGGCTTTGAAGTTCGAATTGAGAATAATTCGTGGGACTTTGTTCCAATGACCGTCGTTATTTCGAGATAATAGCTGGTTTTATTTCTAAAATTGGATTTTATTTTCCTGTCTTTTCATATGGTATTTTGTATCTCGTTTTCTTCTTTTCTTTTCTTTTCTTTTCTATTAGCGTTTGTTTCGAGGTTCTATTCGAGTTAAATTTCAGGAGACACTCGCGAACGTTAGAGTATTGAAATAACGAAAGATCGAAAAATTTTCCTGACTGTCGCATCGATGATAATTCGTTCGAAGTTTTCTATCGGGTAACCGAAGTTAAGGCCACGTGGTACGGAACTCGTTAATCGAATTACGTGTTCACGGCGGCGGTGCATAGACATCGGAGGCGTTACGAAACGGTCTAACGAGAGAGGAAGCAGGAAATCGTAACACGGTGGATTTCCACGGAACCTTCGTTGGTACGGCCGAGGGGAAAACCGGTGGAAAGCGGTCGAGATCGAGAGGAAACGGTTCGGGGATCCGAGAGCGTTTCGCGCGGATTGGAAAACGCGAGAAACCGCGAGAAACGGGAAAAACGAAAAGATATTACACGAACAGGGAAAAAATACCGCAGGCACGCGTTTCCGCGGCAACCTTCCGCGTCTGTCGATGATTAACAATTTACGCGTTAGCTACGATCCAGCCGAGGCGGTCGTCGATTTTCCGCGACGCGTTTCGAAATAATTATAAAATAAAGAGAAAGCGTGTAAAAGCGCGATGCGCGGCGCGGCGCGCGCGCGCGAGATCGTAAATTCGTGGCCGGACGTTTCATTAGATTCGCGAGGCAAAACCGTTTACACGAGCGGACGTGAAACCGGCGTAACACCGCGTCGATTCGCGCGTCGTTCTCTGCCCGGAGATTTACCGACTCCGGAAAACGAGTCTTCAATGTCGGCGAAAGTAACGTGTGCTCGGGTTAAAAAAACAATCCCGTTCCTTCGAATGCTTAATCACGGAAGTTCCAGCGGTTTGCTAACAATCGGCCGAGCAGCGTTGCGGCCATTAAACCATCGATCAAACGTTCGATTTCTCACGCCCTCTACCCGGAGGAATCTCCACGGGGTGACCCGCCATCGCTTCCGTGCTCCTTCCAGATCGACCAATCGAAAAATCCCGTATTCTTTATCGAGTGTACCTCCTTCGCGTGCGCTAGATATTAACAAGGATATCGCGAGATGCCGAAATCAAACGCGTGCGTATTTCTCATTTTTATCGAGACAATAAACGAAAGATTTGAGATTCGAGATTCCTAAAATAAACTAAGAGATTCCTAATTAAACGCGAGAAAATAATATCGAAATAACGGAACTTTAACGCGAGGAGAACACGCTTCTATTCGACTCTCTCCGATATCGAAGGATAGTGTCCGTGACGATTGTGAATTATATTCGCGAGGAGCCTTCGAGGCTTTTCAACTTAGAAATCCCTCTGTGTAGCCGAGGATTCTATTTTAGATCCTTTGTCTAGATCGATGAGGTGTCTTTTCCAATCGCTAATTGGTTATAAACTAATTGTAAAGTTGTTTAAACGTAACTCGAAGTTACACGAATTTCCTGTTACGAGATACATCGATGTCCTGAACCCTTAGATACTTCGAGGGATAATTTTTAATTATATCTTTCTGTAAACTTTCCTGTGTATATTTATACAGGAAAATTGAAAAAATAAACAGACGAAGAACTTTCTTTCCATGTTCATTTTTATTCGCAAACAGAAACAGATATCGAATTTAATAAACCAAGTAGACACTCGCAGGAGCTTTCTCCGGATAGCTTTTATTTATCTGTTTCTATACAAACGTGGTCATTCTACCATCGGGAAGATTAATATCGACTGATTTTTATTCGCCGCCATTAGGAAGATTAATGCCAAACCTCGCGGACCACCCCGTATAGACTTTCCGTTTCTCGCCTGTTACCGGCGATGAAAAAGACTGGTTCTTTCGCCATCTTCGATTTTCCCTCGCCGATTCCCGAGATCCATCGAGCAAACAGATTTCTATTAAACGCTAGACGCGGCCACGGGCACGTCAGAACCAGCGACGCGCAATTTATTAGGCATTGTAATCCCGGTGTGTGCGTATCAATCAGCGGCCGCGAAAGCAACAAAAGCAACAGAGAGGCGATTCATCACGGGTTAAAGCTGCGCGCCGCGACGCCAGCGCCGCTCCGCTTTCCACGGCCGATCGAGGAAGCAACAGCCCCTTTTAGAACTGGCTTTCTGAGAGACGAGACAGGAAGAGATGCCTGGATGACAGCCTTCGGAGCTTCGCCCATCGAGACAATGAGGCGACCGATGCAGTAACATCCGGTTATGTTTCGTGACGCGTTATTGCATTCGTTCTCTGGATAGAGAGGGGCGCGGAACGACGATGATAATGATGATTTCGATGAACCGCGCCCAGGTCATTCTTCCACCCGTTATGCCCGGCGATCTACGCGTCGGAAATATCTCGCGAAAGGGGAATTCGTCGACCGCGAAATTTGACCGGTGATTTTTGCCTGGGTGCGGTGTAATAATCGGGTGAAATTTCACAGAGTTCCGTGTACCCCCGAATTTTAGAGTAATATGAGTTATCCTTGGCATCGAAAGGGAACCAAGTAACGGAACTTCGAGAGAATTTGGATATCGTGATTTATCGTATAAAGAGAGAATTCTTCGTTACTCTCCAGAAATTAAGAAAGTAAGTGAGAACTACAGAATTTTAATAATTCTGGATAACAATAATTGACCGGTGATTTTTGTGACTGCGGTGTAATAACCCAGCGAAATTTCTCAGAGTTTCGTACACCCCCGAATTTTAGAGTAATACGGGTCATCCTTCGTATCGAAAAGAAACCAAGTAACGTATCTTCGATGAAATTTGTCTTCGAGAGAATTTGGATATCGTGATTTATCGTATAAACAGAGAATTCTTCGTTACTCTCCAGAAATTAAGAAACTAAGGGAGAACTACAGAATTTTAATAATTCTAAATAACAATAATTGACCGATGATTTTCATGGGGTCTGTGTAATAATGGTACGAAATTTCTCAGAGTTTTCTACACCCCTGAATTTTAGAATAATATGGATTTTATCCTTAATATCGAAAGGAAAGTAACGGAACTTCAATGAAATTTGTCGTCGAGAGAATTTGGATATCGTGATTTATCGTATAAAGAGAGAATTCTTCGTTACTCTCCAGAAATTAAGAAACTAAGTGAGAACTACAGAATTTTAATAATTCTGAATAACAATAATTGACCGATGATTTTCATGGGGTCTGTATAATAATGGTATGAAATTTCTCAGAGTTTTCTACACCCCTGAATTTTAGAGTAATATGGGTTTTATCCTTAATATCGAAAGGAAAGTAACGGAACTTCAATGAAGTTTGTCGTCGAGAGAATTTGGATATCGTGATTTATCGTATAAAGAGAGAATTCTTCGTTACTCTCCAGAAATTAAGAAACTAAGCGAGAACTACAGAATTTAAATAATTCTGGATAACAATAATTGACCGGTGATTTTTGTGGGTGTTGTGTAATAATCGTACGAAATTTCTCAGAGTTTCGTACACCCCCGAATTTTAGATTAATATGGGTTTATCCTTGGTATCGAAGGGGAACCAAGTAACGGAACTTCGACGAAGTTTGTGTTTGAGAGAATTTTGATATTCTGATTTATCGTGTCAAGAGATAATTCTTCGTTACTCGTCGGAATTTAAAAAAGTAACTAAAAACTATAGAATTCCCAGAGTTTCCTACACCCCCGAATTTTAGAGTAATATGGGTTATCCTTGGTATCGAAAGGGAACCAAGTAACGGAACTTCGATGAAATTTGTCTTCGAGAGAATTTGAATATCGTGATTTATCGTATAAAGAGAGAATTCTTCGTTACTCTCCAGAAATTAAGAAACTAAGTGAGAACTACAGAATTTAAATAATTTTGGATAACAATAATTGACCAGCGATTTTTGTGGCTGCGGTGTAATAACCCGGCGAAATTTCTCAGAGTTTCCTACATCCCCGAATTTTAGATTAATATGAGTTATCCTTGGTATCGAAGGGGAACCAAGTAACGGAACTTCGACGAAGTTTGTGTTTGAGAGAATTTTGATATCCTGATTTATCGTGCAAAGAAACAATTCTTCGTTGCTCCCCAGAAATTAAGAAAGTAAGCGAGAACTACGAAATTTAAATAATTCCGAACAACAGGCTATTTTATCGCGTAAAGCGAATTCCTCTCCGTGGTTTTCCTTTTAAACAGGCGATTTAAAAACAATCGTACGCTTTACCGTAAACGAACGAGGTATAATTTCCGGCCGCGGAGTTTCACTGATAACGAGAGAAACTTGGAACGAAGGGAAGGTGAAAAAAGCGGTAATGCAGGTAGGTAAAGAGAGAGAGAAGGGGGGCGTGAAACGTAAGGCCTGAACCCTGATTAAAAAAGGAGGTCGTGCGGGACAGACGTGTCGCAGACAAGGGGGTGAGACTGCAGACGTCCAGGAAATTACGAAGATGGAGGTTTATCGATTCGGGCATTTGCCAATATTAAGCCTGGTCGGGCTACCTCCGTGGAGAAATATGATTAGTCGGCCTAAATCACGCGCATCCTGTAGCCTTGAAACACTTTGCCGCAAAACACTCGAAGCGTATCCTTTTTATTCCTATATTCTTATCCCGCGAACCAATTTGAACCACGGGTTGATCGATAAACGACTTCCTTCCTGATGCATCGATCTTCCTCGCTGTTTAAGTCGATTAAAATACGGTAAATTACGTAAATGTCATAAACTATCTTCCATATGAAGAAAAAGCAGGTGTGCTCATAGAGAGATCAAATCGGTTAGCCTAATACCACCCTTGACAAACGTTTACCAGTGTATTCGACGTGGAATTTAGTTAGAAGTCTTTGAGAACGTATCGAGATTTGGTTCTTACCGCGCTTGGATTGTTTAAATGACAAAAAGTTAATAAGGATTATCGGCAGGATTATTTGTCGAGCAACTTTACACTGGATATCTCGCGGTTCTCCTAGCCTGTAAAATAACCTTATTTAACACGGTAACTGCCGTGCTGTCATGGATGGCCGCCATTCGCAACTTTCAGTGGCGCCGTCGTGGTCATTCGTGACCGAAACAATCGCGCTGCGTAAAAGCGCGGAAAACTCGAAGACAATAACGTTTACGGTTCTGCGAATACGATTGGTATTAAGAAGGATAATTTCTTAATAAAAGGAATCGAATCCCGTGATATTTATCTCGATATAGATCTCTCCGAGCTTGTTAACACTTGGACTATTCACGCCCTTAACCCTTTTACGAGGGTTAACTGGGTTTTTCACGTAACTCACTAGCGCCACCATGGTCCATATCTCCAATATCTATCAATAATACAATATATCGTTGATTTTCTAGTTTTACCTATATAATTTTTGAATTTTCTTCCTTTTCTCTTCTCTTTTTTACCAATTTTATTCCCAAAAATTCGGGTACGTATCCGAGTATAATTATTTTTACGTAGACTATCGGGATTATAATCGCGTTTCATTCTTAAAAACGCTATCCCGGAAACGGTGCTTAATAATGGTACTTGAAATTACGTTAAAATGCGGCGATATTGACAAAAATGAAGAGGAAAGCAAAGACTGGCGAGGCAATCGATGCGGCGATAAAATTCCTCGACCCCGAGATACTCGAATACCACACCCATTGGCTTTCAACCCTCTCGATCAGCGGGCAGCGCGGATACCGATCAACATACGCGCATAGGAAAACCGTATACCGTTAATCAATTGAGCGCGCAAAATGGCCGGAGATAAGAAAGACGCGATTAGCCTGTGGAGATGGAAAGAAGCTGCGGTCAGCTGGAATTCACTCGACGCAATTAGTATCGGCTGGAAAGGTGCGCACAGGTAAGAAACTCTGGTGTTGGCGCGCGATCGTGTAGACCGGAGTGAATCCCTGTGCCGATATATAAATTCTCGCGGCGAGAAATTGCGAGGAATTGCCGGGAATTGCCCGGTGACACGTTCGGCCGCGTGAAATACCCGGTGAAATACCGCGTTCAACGTCGCCTAATTGGATCGTTTCACCTTTCTTCTCGGCGCATTATAGACTGGTTAGATCGCGAGTCTCCGGAGCGCTGAATATTTGCAAGAAAGTACCATCGAACGGTTTTTGCAGCTCCTCGGAACGGCGCACGACACGCGAATTATCTCCGAGCTAACGTGGTCAACTCGATTTTCTGAACTGTTCCCAACTCCTAAGTAGAGAAACGCTCGATTATTACTCTACTTTTCGCGTTTCTTACTCGGCTAAGGATCCAGCTGCGAAATACGTAACATTCGAATCACCGTCGAATCACTATAGAACCAAAATGGAACGCGCATCGATAGAAACACGTATCGAAACCGTATATCGAAGATAACTTGAAAGATAAAAGGATCGGGACCACGATTGGTGAAACAAGTAAGGTAAACAGGTCTCTCCTTGGTCTCTGGAAATAAAAATCAGGATCGTTGTTCGGTGATTGATCGTAAAATGGCACCGCGAACATGGTCGAACGAAACGAGTGAAACTTTTCGATTCGGCGAGGAAAAAGAAGTTTCTCCGGGGGGCAAAAAATCAAGGTCACCTCTATTTCCCTGGCTCGTAACTTTTCTATATATCCAGGATCAGTCGGTGAGGAATCTCGATGATCCGCGGATCATCGCGTTACGGATAACGCGTTCGACAACGGAGATACGCGAACGAGCGAATTTCCTTTGGAAACGCGGATAGAGGCGCGAGAAAAGCTAGAAAAGCGAGAAACGGCACGGATCTAATAACCGAGGCCAGCCTTTCGATCGTAAGAGAATGATCTATGAATCGTTGGAGGAACGTTCGCACGGGTTATCGAAAAGGAAAACCGCGTCGGGGCCTGCATTGTGCCTAGAAAGTGATCCGTGGAACGGTGAAAAGGTGAAAATGGATATGAGAGGTCTCGCTTGGCTTGGCGTGGCGAGAAAACGGCCACGAAATTCGAGCTAGAGACCGGGGAGAGAGAGAGAACTTTCGGTTGTCACGACTGATTGGCATGAAACGCCGCGGCGCACGCAGCCGCGTTCGAATCGAAGCTAAATTAACCAGATAACTCCGCTGTAACCGGCCATCCCTCTTCATTCCGCCGCGATCCAGCGCACCAGAACGAATCGTGTGCTTTCTTGACCCAGAAGCGAGCAAAAAGGGTATACTAAACGCGCCCGGAGCGGCGTGTTACGCTTTAGAAACGGACACACCGCGCGTACGTGGAAAGCAGCGCGCACGAGCGAGCGGAAAAATTCCAGGGTAATGAAACGAAAGGGAAAAAAAGGAAAAATGGGAAGATAGAGATAGATAGATAGATGGGGATAGAAAAGGAAAGAGAGAAAGAGAGGGGTACACGACGAGGAGTAAATAGAAAACCGACTGGGTCGTCCCCCTCCTTTCGAGTTACGCAGCCTTCAATTAGCACCACCAGCGAAAACTTATCGAATCTAAATGAACCAGCAAATTAGTTCGAGAAGCCGCTAAGAAATTCTCTCGGATATCTCTCGTTTCTACGAATCCGCGCCGATTATCGTGATCCGCCAGCGGGACGGCCACGACGATGGCGCCATTTTCGCGAGTTCGCAGAGTTGCGTGATCTCGCGATTATTGAAGCCTCGTATTTTTCGTATCTGGACTCTTCGAATCTTTTTTCGGATAATTTTTAGAATTTAGAATTTTTAATCTAGGAATTACCGAAGTACCAGAGAATCATTGGAGACATCGAAGAGAAGACTCGCACGGCAAGAATCTTCAGGCTGTCAACTGGTTGACTGGTTGAGGGTGTGCAAGCTCGTGCAACGGGTAAGTAAAATATTTTTAATTACTCGTATCGCTTGCTCGAAACTGGGTATTCGATTTCGCGCAGAACTGGCACCGAACCTTAAGAAATTCAATTTAACTGCATCGAATTAATCGGTACATAAACGCGAAATGGTGTCTGGGTACCTGGTATACGAGAGAATAGGCACATTTTGTCGTAACGTAAGACGCATACAATTGATTGGTAGATTCTTCGAGATCTCCGAGATCCTCTTTTACCAATCGTGTAACGCGTTCCTGTGCATTCGCATCTCTTGCGCGCTTCGTTTCAAGATAAGTCTTAGATCAGGTTCGAGAATAGTCATATTTTCAAAGACGAGACATCTCGAATGAAATCTCGGAAACTCGATCGCGATCGGTCGACATCCTACGTCGCGTTAAATGAACACGTTACGCCTGTTCATTCATCAGACATCTAGAAAACGTTCCTCTACGTTCGTAACTCGGATATTCGTGAACGATTCCTCGGACGAAGAGCGTATAGATCTGTACCAGAGGATTATTTCTAATCGCAGTTGCCACCACACGCGTCATTGCACCCTTTCTAAGCCGGTAGAAGATGGCTGCCATCGGGAAAGATCTTTCGTCTCGCCGAAACCATCCGCGAAGACGGAAAATCCTCTGTTCTCGGCCTCTCGCGTCACGAAAATTCGGTGGAAAAAGGGGGGAAAACATAGGGGCCATTGCACCCTTTCCAAGTGAATTAAAGATGGTTGTCATCGGAAAAGATCACTCGTTTCGCCGAAACCATTCACGAAGGAAAAATTTTCCGTTCTCGGCCACTCACGTTTCAAAAATTCAGAGAAAAAAGGGGGCAAAAGAAGTGAAAAAACATAGGGACCATTGCACCCTTTCCAAGTGAGTAGAAGATGGTTACCATCGGAAAAGATCACTCGTCTCGCCGAAACCATTCACGAATGAAAAATTTTCCGTTCTCGGCCACTCACGTTTCGAAAATTCGGAGGAAAAAGAAGGCAAAAGGGGTGAAAAGGGGGCAAAAGGAGTGAAAAAACATAGGGACCATTGCATACTTTCCAAGTGAATTAAAGATGGTTGTCATCGGAAAAGATCACTCGTTTCGCAAAACCATTCACAAAGGAAAAATCCTCCGTTCTCGGCCACTCACGTTTCGAAAATTCGGAGGAAAAAGGGGGCGAAAGGAGTGAAAAAACATAGAGGCCTTTGCATACTTTCCAAGTGAGTTAAAGATGGTTGCCATAGGAAAAGATTACTCTTTTCACCGAAATCATTCGCGAAGACGGAAAATCCTCCATCCTCGGCCACTCGCGTCTCGAAAATTCGGAGAAAAAAGGGAGAAAAAAACATAAGGGGCCATTTCATCCTTTCTAATCCAATAGAAGATGGTTGCCATCGGGAAAGATCACTCGTGTCGCCGAAACCATTCGCGAAGACGGAAAATCCTCCGTCCTCGACCACTCGCGTCTCAAAAATTCGGAGGAAAACGGGGGAAAAAGGAGGAAAAGGAGGATCGGCGGCTCGTGGCCGTGGACGA
>NIJG01000003.1:214211-256659 GCA_002201625.1 Euglossa dilemma
CGTGGCCGTGGACGAGCCGACTCGACCAGCCGCTACACCACAAATTAGAATTTTTTCGCCGCGGGTGCAATGGACCGTCGCGGCTACACCTTGCCAAGTGGATCGCGTGTTGCACGTCATTAGATGCAACTGCGCGATCCTCCGGCCCGTAAGAACGTAACGCGCGGCGGTTGATGGCCGGCGAGCAGTGAAACTCTACTCTCTACGGCCCCCACGGATAATCATTATCGTTTTATACGCTGCTACGGGGGATCGAATCGGTCTCCGCGGAGGAGGAGGATGAACCGAGCGTTTCGGTGTCGCCTGCTCGTCGCAGGATATTAATGGATTAGATACTCCGACCATCCAGTGGGTAGTAATCGAGTGACAGGACGAAGAATCGGTTAGGGAGACGTCGAGGCGAATGACACGAGTTGGTGACGCTGTTGAAAAAGAAGAAAATCGAACGATCCCGAATATTCGCAATTTTTCGCGATTTTTTGCTCGATTTCTTCGTGTTTGTGCCTCGCGATACTTGCACCAGCGTTGCGTTCGTGTATTTATACAAGATCAGGTTGATTAAACTAACAGATGCGATCGGCGATGTTCTCGGATAAATTTCAACGCCGGTTTCCGCCCTCGACCGACGTTAAAGGATTCAGCCGATCACGGATTCCTGGCTAACGAGAGAACGAGTTCTTTCCTCTGCCGTCATGCCACGATTCCTAAACGAAATTTTCGAGGCCTCCACCACGGTGAAAATATAAATCGTCCGGCGAAAAATAAATTACACGCAGATAAGGCTGATTTACACGAATCGTTAATAACTGGTACCAACCGCTATCTCTCGGATCCAGAACGGGAACGAGTCGATCGGTTGTTTCGCCACGCGGATCTCTTGCACGAGGGTGTGCCAATCCGCTCGCTTCCGTTCTTCAAACTGGTAAATCTCGCTAACCAACCGTACCAATCATCTCCGGATCATCGGAATAATTTCTTTGCGACAAATTTCGAACGATTTGAAATGGACCGAGGAAACTGGATACCAAAATACTCTGTTTCGAATACGAAAAATGTTAGAACATTTACGATAATGCGTGTGGATCATAACGCTCTCAAAAATCAAACCAAAACTGGATATCAGAGTGATCTGACGGCATAGGAACTCGTTGATCAATTTTTCACGGATGTTCGGGCAAGAGTTTTAAAGTAACAATCTATTCCGCAGTTTATTTCCTATTCCTTGGAATCGTTACTTTCGGTTATTTCACGCTTATTCTTAATTGCTTCGCAATTATTGACTACTCGAGAGTTTGACCACTCGCTCTCAATTAATAGATAGAAACAACCTTTCCTAGAATTTAAGAGACATGTCCGACTGCTAACTCTCGGAGTAACGAACCTAATTACAGGGTATAAACGCATAGACAAGTGTTCATATGAATGAACCAATGACAAATTGTGAACAAACGAAGAGGAATACATACACACATAGAGCATCAGATACACATTGCTGCATCTTTGGCTAATGCAGAAGTTTTGCGAACCGAGTTTTAAAACGCAGTAAACAGGATAATTAGACCCAGAACTTTACGAAAGAAACTGAACCCGTGTGACCGTAGATAAATAAAACGCGAAATAACCGAACACAAGCGTACACGGGCAACAAAGAAAATGTCCCGCCATTGCTGGGCGTTGTGGAAGAAAGACTCGGGGTAACTTACCAGGAGAGCAACCCTCGTAGACCATGGAAGAAGGTTACTGCTGGCTGGCTGGCCGCAGGAAGAACTCGAAGACTTACGCGCGAGTTAGACGCACACTCGTTTCGGTCAGTGAACACCTTTATGTCGTTCACACCGGGGCTTAGCCGATATTTAAGCCTGTGCACCGCGGCATTACGTTGCCGGGTGTTCCCGTTTTTCGCGGTCAACTCCCCCGTGTGCCTGTCTGGCGATCGTTTCGTACGACGAGCCAACAGCCGCGCACATTTGTTACCAACGCGACCAACGGCGAATTTAGAGCGTGTGCCTTTCCTGCTCGCGCGATCGCCGCCTCTTAATTGCTTTTTACCGAGCCCGGTTGAATTAATTGTAACAGGCGTGCTGGACGGGAAGGGGAAAGGCAAAAAGGAAAAACAACCGAGTGCAAGTTTGCACAGTCACGCGATAGTCTTTGATCGACCGGATGACGGCTCAGTCAGGGGTGGATCACAGGTCGAAAGCTTTCGGCTGGAAGCTAATTAGCAACGCGTTTCGTTAGACCAGAATTCGATATGGATTTCACGTAGATTTCACGTGGATTTCATATGGATTTGGGGTGGTAGCTAACGAGTGAAAGAAGAAATTCGAGGATAAGTGGAATTTTAATTTCGTGAAAAATAAGATACCAATTATGATTATGGAAGTCTGCTACTCGACTCACTTCCAACTAAGATTTGGGTTAAGAAGTTGTAAACTTTGCTAGAGCTATCAAACGATCGGTTTTAGAGTTTGTCGATGAATCGCGACAGCGACACGTTTCGTTAGACCAGGATTCCATATGGATTTGATATGGATTTCACATGGATTTCACCATGGATTTCATATGAATTTAGGATGATAGCTAACGAATGAAAAAAGAAACTCGAGGATAAACGGAACTTCAATTTTGTGAAAAATAAGATTCCAATTACGATTATGGAAGTCTGCTATTCGACTCACTTTGAAATAAAACTGAAGTTAAAAAATTGTAAACTTACTAAAGTCTACGCTAGAGCTACCAAACGATCGGTTTTAGACTTCATCGAAGAATCGCGACTGCCGGTAAAGCCAACATTGGCTTTTACCGAGTCAGAGACCCGATTACATCCGATATCCGTTTTTATCCCGAGTCTTTAGCGATAATACCGGCAGATCGGGGGTTATCGCGCGAAGGATCGTTGCGCGAAGAGATCGGGTGCCGAAGGAGAAACGAAAGAATAGGAGGAATTGGGAATGCGAGGGATTGTTCGGCTCGTGAGAAATGGATTTCTAATCGAGGCCAGCCGACTATCCGATCGCGAGCCGAAACTGAATTCGTTAGGAAGGAATTCAAGCCCGTGTATCAAACACCTGCGTCGTGGGAGATCGGCTTGGAACAAAAGCGCGCGCCGAGTGGCCGATTTTCGAGACTGAAAAACCGAACCGGCCGAGAGGATGGAATTCGAAGTTTCGTCGTGAAAGCGGCGTTTCGTGTCGAAAGCTTGCGCAACCGAGACGCGAGCCTTGTTTCCGACCTGGTAGACCGAATCGGCGTCAGAACGGGATGAAAACGGTTCACGATCGGCGTTTAAGGGGACACTGGAGCTTGAAACAGCTGAATCGAAATTAACGGTATCGAAATCGGGGAGCAACGAAGTATTAGATCGTTCGGAAAGTGATTTCGTTTTTTATTTCGTGAAAATCAAACACGATTTTTAAGTCAAGACGTTTCGCGTGATCATGAACATTGGAATTCGACAAATTCTTCTGTTGGGAAAGACGAAATTACTTTCCAAATAACCCAATATTAGATCGTTTGGAAAATCATTTCTTTTCTTCCCATCAGAGGAACTAATTGTATTTTTTCACAGGCAGCTTCGCACTTCAGCCGCGTAAAAAAAAAGGAAATAACTTTCCGAACAACGCAATAGATAGAAGAACGGGATGAAATGGAAGTTAAGATCATTCTTCGTTCCTGGTTCTGCGAATATTAGCCTTCGAACAGGTCCAAGATCGGTTCAAGCTAGTCGGAACACGCTGTTACGCGACGTTTCTAGGATTATCTAGATTTTTTCACGAGGTTTTAGGATATTATACGCGATACGATTATGAAAAATTAGAAAAGTAGCAAATTGTCGTTGATTAACCCGTACTCCGCTGGTACCGCCACGGAAATACGCCGATAATACGCATTGCGTTATTCGGTTGGTTCGGTTTTCACCCAGGAAAGCGAGAAATCGTTGATAATTACCCGCACCGCGTTAATTTTCTTACGAAACACCGATAATTCGTTAATTGGTTTAGTTCTCGCTCGTACAAATGGAAAAGTCAGGACTACCGTGTAAATAAATTTATAAACATTTAAACCTGTCGAAGCTGCTGATGAATAAAAAGATTCTGCAATTCACTCGACGTTAACGCGCAATGAACTTCTTAACTAAATTGTATTCTCTACTTTCAAGAACGACGTTTCTTTACCAATAATCGCTGATTCGCTAAATTAATCTCTTTCAAAATCTCAAATCCCAAATTCATGTTAATCAAAGCAATCCTATTCGCCAAATATTGGATCCCGAACATATAAAACCATTTCGTTTTCCTGTGTTTCGAGGAGTCTCGAAGGATGAAAAGTTACCTAATCGAGTAGTTTCGTAATTTATCTAAGGAACGAAAATCTGGATTTTTCTTGGGAAAATTAGCGAAAATACCTGGAGACCGCGATGGACGCATCGCGTCTCGACGAGCCCTCGGCCGAGCCCTGCGCGATTAACAGCATGCGTGACTTGGGCAACGGTAGCGCATGTTCCATGAACGGCGGTGAAAAATATGGCGTAGGTTCCTCGAAAGAGGAAGAAAAAGGGTTTCCCGTTGGCCGGACGTTCATCATCAAGGATACACCTCGGCTGCGGTGTTTTTGAATTCCTAGAAAGCACGCAGACGTGGCACGTGATAGTGCGGTTTTGCGCTCGCCACGGAGAACGTCTCTCTTTCTCTCCCTTTCGTAACACGGCAACCCGAGGGAGACGGAGAGAGAGAGAGAGGGAAAAAGAGAGGCGCATATCTCGACCGCAACGGATCGTTTTAAAACGTTGCTCGTTCGACGGCAGCGCGTGGTGCACGCGCCTAAAACGCGCGAACAACGGTTCAACGACGGTCGCTACCCACCATTTTGTCTGCTCTAACCCCCTCTCTCTCTTCTCTCCTCTCGCCGCGTCTCGACTCGTCTATGTTTCTCCGTTTTTTTTCGCCGGCCATTTTGGCTCGGAAACGAAACGGTCCGGTTTTTAGGCGGGAAGAGGATCGTTCCGCGAGGCAGCCTAGCGTGTCGAGCACCGGGACACTAATCGTAAGATTTCTTTCTTCGGAGGAATACGCGGCTGAAAGTAACCGTCTCTTCATTAGCTGCCTCTGGGAGCACGAGCTTCCGGTTCCAGAACACACGTCCAGAGGTCCGCGGTCTGCTGATGCCGATCAACCAGCGTTAATTCCAACGCATGGCCGGCCATCGTGAGAATACGAGCAACGATCCTGACTCTTCGGTCTATCAACACCCAAATATCTCGAGAAAAAACCGCTATTATTTCCAAATCCTCCGAATCCACCGATATTTCCTCGTGGTACCACTCGAGTAGAAAATTCGAGTCTCACCCAAAACTTAAATAAATCCGTCGTTGTTTCGCTACTAATGAAACCATGGCGAATCAAACGAAAATTCACGCGTAAAACTGGATCCCTGAATAACAGAGGATTCTTCTTCGTTGCTCTCTTTGGATCGAGCGAGCGAAGAAATCGGAAAAATGAATTCACTGGTCTAAAACAGCGTAGACACGGAGGAACGAGAAAGGGATATCATGAGACGATTCGCTCTTGGGTCTATCTGTACCCAAATATCTCGAGAAAAAAGCACTATTATTTCCAAATCCTCCGAATTCACCGATATTTCCTCGTGGTACCTCTAGAGTCGAAAATTCGAGTCTCATCTAGAACCCAAACCTAACCTGTCGTTGTTCCACTATCAAAGAAGCCATAGGGAATGAAACGAAAATTCACGCGTAAAACAGGATCCTTGAATAACAGAGAATTCCTCTGCATTGCTCTCCTTCGATCGAGCGAGCGATGAAATGGGAAAAATGAATTCGCTGGTCTAAAACAGTATAAGACACGGAGAAGCGAGAGGGAGAAACGCGATTGCGGTGAAGCGTAGATGGGAGAATAGAAAGTTTGTATCAGCCTGGACACATGGTCGGGCTATTTAGACTGAAAGGTAATAGAGGAGCCGGAGGAGCGAAAAGAACGCCGGCATGGAATGGTAATTAAGTTTAATGCGAGAGGCGGCCGTGAAGAGAAATGATAGAAGCGCGCAGGATCCGCGAGAGATGGACAATTACCATGCCGGGAGGGGAATGAAATAACCGAGCAATCCGTCGCCGATTATCAGATGCCAATTAAACGCGCGGGAAAAGAAGCAACGAGACGGTGGCCTGCACGTGGAAACAGGGTGTTGCTATCCCTGTTCGTTCTGTATCGCCGGTAATTGCCCCCGCGGCGTCCTATCCGCTGTATTTACCGTTCGCCATTAATAGTTTACGGGGGATACCAGCGCTATCTCTGTTGCTAATCCGACCGGAGACATATGGTCCGACGAAATCGCGAAGGAAAGTAACCAGAGGCCCAGGTAACCAGGCCCAAGTAACCAGGTCTCTGTGGTTATCGCCGGAGAAAACGATAGGGAAATCGTTGTTGCTCCTTTGTTGGGTTACCATAGTTTAGATTCGTTCATAACGTTAGCCGGTACCGCCTCCTATAACACCGTTGATGCGTCATCGAACAGATATCTGATTTTTAACCCCCTAATAATCTTTCTATTTTTTATTTTCTATTTATTCGTGATACTCCCGATTTTTCTTTCCCACAACCGCAATTTTCCTATTTTCTATTTTCTATTTATTCGTGATACTCCCGATTTTTCTTTCCCACAACCGCAATTTTTCTATTTTCTATTTATTCGTGATACTCCCGATTTTTCTTTCCCACAACCGTAATTTTCCTATTTTCTATTTATTCGCGATACTCTCGAATTTTCTTTCCCACGACCACAACTTTCCTATTTTCTATTTATTCGCGATATCCACAATTTTCCTATTTTCTATTTATTCGCGATACTCTCAATTTTTCTTTCCCACAACCACAATTTTTTTATTTTCTATTTATTCGCGATACTCTCGAATTTTCTTTCCCACGACCACAACTTTCCTATTTTCTATTTATTCGCGATACCCACAATTTTTCTCTCCCACGACCACGTGCTTTCGGAAATTGAGTTACTCGAGTTATTCTAAGCTTCGAATCGACGTTATATAATCGCCGAGGAATTTTACGAGAATCGTACTAGCTTTTGTAGAGAGTCGAGTAAAATCGTAAACGCGTCTGCAACATGTTCGGTACGATCTCCGATACCCGAGCGTAATAAAGATGGAAGGACGTTGGAGGAATAGGACGTGGCCGGGGAAGATCGGAGCGGATCGAAAGGGAAGAACGCGAGCCGGGGCTAATCGAAGCGGATCAGAGGCAGGTAAAGTTGAATGGGACGGGTAGCCTTACCGATCACCTGGATAACCACGGAGAGACTTTAAATGCGTGACAAGCAACTTGCTCTTAAACGCTCATCAACTTCGGCAAACTAAAAGTGTCGATCGATAACAAGTTACACCTCCTTGGCACGATGTATGTCAACAGATAAGAGCCTTCTATTTTCAACTTCTATCCACAAACTGATTACCAATCTCTGCCTCCTCTCGTACACCGTAATTTACCCTAGCCAAGCTAAGGGACCTACGTCAGCACTCCATTTTCTCCTTGAAAATAACACACAGTTATTAACAATCGAAAACCTGCCGATTAAACGCGATTCGAAATCCGCGAGTGTATATAACAGAATTTCTCACGGAATACGACACGTTTAACGGATATTATTCCGCACATACAGACGAATCGAAAACGTGAAATAAAATTTTTTCCCAGGGGTCCTGGTTTTCGAGAAAATCGAGTTCGAAGTAACAACGAGAATTTTTAAACTCGATTTCCTCGAACACGAGTTTAACGGATATTATTCCGCATATACAGACGAATCGAAAACGTGCAATAAAATTTTTTCGCAGAAGTCCTGGTTTTCGAGAAAATCGAGTTCGAAGCAACATCCGTGAATTTTTAAACTCGATTTCCCCAAATACGACGCGTCGATAGAAAAAATTATATTTTTCCCTTTCTACTCGGTTTTTCGCATACGAGTTTAACAGATATTATTCCGCACATACAGACAAATCGAAAACGCGGAATAAAATATTTTTCTAGGAATCCTGGTTTTCGAGGAAATCGAGTTCGAAGTAACAACTGCGAATTTTTAAATTCGATTTCCTCGAACACGACGCGTCAATGGAAAAAATTTTATTCTTCCATTTCTACTCGGTTTTTCGCATACGAGTTTAACGGATATTATTCCGCATATACAGACGAATCGAAAACGTGCAATAAAATTTTTTCGCAGAAGTCCTGGTTTTCGAGAAAATCGAGTTCGAAGCAACACCCGTGAATTTTTAAACTCGATTTCCCCGAACACGACGCGTCGATGGAAAAAATTGTATTCCTCCATTTTTACTCGGTTTTTCGCATAGAATCGTTCGCTGTACGATGGTGCTCGTATCCGGACACCCTGTATGCAGAGGCTTTTTCTCATTTTCACCATCTCTCGTAACAGGGGTCCACCCGAGGCTGGCCCCTAGCCATTGTAACTCGAGAGCGATCAGGAAGCGCCAAGTTGACGTCGATTACGAAAAACATTTTCTTTCCGCGGTGTGCAGCGCCGATCGGGAATGACACGTGGCTGTTGGGTATCGCGTGACACCCTCGCCTACCCGTTTCAGTTATAATTATATCAGACGACAATGGCCTGGCCGTAATGACAATGCCGCGGCGCACGCCTCTGCGTCCGATTTCCTCCAGCAATATATTCCTCGGCCTGGTCCCCTCTCTCTCTTTCTCTCTCTCTTCTCTCTGTCTCTCGCGGTAATAATAAGCCTCGATAACAGCCACCGTAAAATTCTAAGCTTGCCGTGTTGATATTGCCGCGTTGATACCGCGACCTGAAAGTGCTCGGCTCGATACCTGCCTGTATATTTTACTCGCCCGTCCTGATTCCAGAACGATCCACATGTCGAAGCACCTGAATTCGAAATTCGCTGAATATCCGCGGTGTTGGTTGGTTAACGGAAATTTCACGTATGTATTATCACGTGGGATAAAGGAGAAAATCTGTATTCGAGGAAGATAGAAGGAACGATGATTCTTGGGTAGAAATTTCAATACAAAGATAATTCTTTGCTAGGAGTTAGATAGATTTCCGAGAAATAGACGAAACGATGAAAAATTTTAACAAGATGATGGGTAATTATATTTTATTTGCCCGTCCTGATTCCAGAACGATCTAGATGTCGAAGCACCTGAATTCGAAATTCACAGAATATTCGCGGTGTTGGTTGGTTAACGAAAATTTCACGTATGTATTATCACGTGGGATAAAGGAGAAAATCTGGATTCGAGGGAGATAGAAGAGGAACGATGATTCTTGGGTAGAAATTTTCATTCGAGGAATAGACGAAACGATGAAGAATCTCGACGAGATGACGGGTAATTCTTTTGACGAAAGTTAGACGTTCGAGAAGTAAACGAACCGATGAAAAATTTCGTCAATATGACGAGGAATTTTTCGATGGGAGGTAGATTTTCAAGGAATAAACGAAACAATGAAAAATTTCGACAAGATGACGGGTACTTCTTTGGTGGAAGTTAGATTTTCGCGGAATAAAGGAAACGATGAAAAATTTCGTCAGGATGACGGGTAATTCTTTAGTGGAAGTGAAATTTCCGAGGAATAAACGAACCGATGAAAAATTTCAACGATATAACGGGTAATTCTTTTGATGGAAGTTAAATTTTCGCGGAATAAATGAACCGATTCTTCGAATCGCTATAAAATTTCGGCAAGCTGATGCAACGCGGGACTTAAAATAGACGGTTAAGTCGGCGAGGTTGGGTCATAGGTACCCACGTGGTGTTTAAATCTAGACCAGTCAATTTCACTCGGTGCAACCGCATCGGCAGCCATCGGTGTAAAATCCGGCTTCCACCGTAGTTTTCACGAGGACATCGCGGGGAATTTAATTAGAAAATTGAAGGTAAACGATTCTGAATGTCGCGAAGAGGGGGCCGGGTAGTAAGCAGACGTTAACGCGGGGGCCTGTCTCGTGCAGGTGAAAAGAGATCGCGAGGGGGGCGCGAGACGAGACGTTCCAGTCGACGAAATTCTTTGGAACTTTTCACCAGCGGCGCCTATTGTCCGGATGAGGACGCAAAGTCGAGATTGCTCGCAATTATTAAAGAAACGACGCGACGTCCTCTCCCTCCGTCAACGAAACAATGACACCGGACGGAAGGAGAGGGTCTCTCTCTCTCGTTTAATTACACGGAGAGGCGACGAAACACGAGGCAGAGAGCTTTGAGAAAGGACGGTCGCGCTCTGAACCCTAGCAGCCCGTGGAACCCGGGGATCGGCTTCGAGACATCTGATTACGATAATACCGCGCGATTACCATCTTCGCTGGTTAACGCTGGAAACGTCATGCAACGAAGCTTTCTGGCGAATCCTGTGCAACGGTACCCCGTCCGCGGCCAGCACGGAAAAACAACCATCCTTTGTGGCGCTGCACAATCGACCGAGCGCGAATTAAACGCGAAAATTACCCCCTTCGCGAGGCCGCCGATAAACCGGAATAAATATAGCAATACCGGATAACGTTGTAACTGTTTTCTCGCATTCTTCCACATTTCGCTGTTCGGGTTCAACGATTCGAGTGGACGCTGCAATCTGTATCCGTATCAACTCTACATCTGCAACCTGTATTCGAAGACTTTACAGGGAGAGGTCGCCGATGAAAAATGTCACGATTAATCGACAGAACGATGCAACAAGAGTAAATACGTTGGATAATTCAAAAGGTATCCCGAGAGAGGCTTTCCACGAACGAGGGTAGGATCGTTATTGCTTCACCTTTCGCTGCCCGGGGTTCAAAACGCTCGCGGGAAGAAAAACGCATTCTGCGAGCGGCAGTAAAGCAAATGGGTTAATAAATTTAAACGCGGAAGGAAGGCACGCAATCCTAATAAGCAGGATAATACTCGAGTTTGCAACAGGAACAGGATTTACGACAGTGGTAAAAGGACAATGTGTCAGGGCTCGGTTCGCGATTACATCTCCGAGTGGAAAATTATCTTATCCAGGGAAAAATTACGGATTCCGAGTCGGTTAATTAGGCAGTAACGGATGATGCTTTTGATTTCAAATTTTTCGAAGATCCGTAAAGATTTCTCGAGCCCGTGCTAGGTGCTTGACCTGTCTATTTTTATTTTCCGAGTATTTAGAATCTCTCGGTGTCTTTGTAAAGGAAAGCCCGGAACTTTCGCTGTCCCGTTGCTCGGGAATTATGGGACCAACTATTTCCGACTTTCTCGCACTCGAATTCTCCCCGAAATAAACCGAAAAAATCCCTCACCGCGACTGACACTTCGAATTCTCGAAAACACCCGCGAAGAACATAGTTCGAAACCCTTTTCTCGCTGTATCTATCTTCTCTCTCGAAAATTACGCTCCCGTTATTCCCCGGATCGCGAGCAGCGCGCGTTTAAGAAATACGTAAGAACATTCCTATAGCCTTGGAATTAACTGGAACATAGGTAAATTTTTTCCTACTTCCGACACGGTGGAATAAGAGGAGTTGTAACGTGTAATTTGTAAATATCTATAAAGAACAGCGCCCGTTGTCTTTCTTTTGCCCGGCTTTATCGCGCAGATGGTAATCCGATTCGCCGTCAATTAGCAAACAACCTGCCCCTGAAAAATCGCCGAGCAACATTTCTGGCTTCCACGAGGATTCGAGTAACCTCGGAATTACCGATAAACGCAAGAAATTTCCTGTAGGTAATATCTGAACGGAGAAACCTGGACGAAGACGCTCCGGGACGAAACGGAATCGTAGGCCGTCGCGGCGGTTCTGTCTCATTCCGCTCGATTAAACGCGAGGAAGACGCTTTCGATTGCTGATGAGACGCATCCAGGTAGCTCGATGCAGATATACCCACGGGCAATTACGATGTTTCCCGTCGTTACGGGGCAGGTAAGCGAGACCGATTTTCATGCGACTTCCGCAGGTCGAATCGGCGAATTCGTTGGCTCTAACGAACAGCCTGGAAAATCTCCGCTGCCTGCATAATTTACCACACGATGAGTCCGGCAGATATATTCCATTAATATACCAGGTGGAACGTTCCGACCGTTTAACTTCGATCCACGAAATTTCGTGCTCGGGATTAATAAAAAAAAAGTATACCTGCGAATATTGTTTATATTCTTTGCGTCCTTCTCTTCTTTTTTTTTTTTAATTGCGTATGTCTCGAGTACGAAAATACCGAGGTGTCTATCGAAACGTCGTATCTTCGCTTTCTTTTTTCGATGGTACGCGATTTTACGAAATTATTCTCCGAGAATAAAATTTATTTTTGCGAGCGTTTTTCGGAAAGACGATACGTCCAGTCTAAAGTGCCACGGGTACGAGTGTAACGATACGTGTAGTACACGTGTAAAAATTACTTTCGTGCGCCGATATGCATCTTGTTTCGTAACGCGCCGAGATTAAAGGCTTCGACACGGGGATTTCGTGCTTTTATTAATTCCCTGTGTACTAAACTGGCGAATTCATCGGAGAACGATCGTAATTAGACGTCCTGTTCCTACGAGAGCACCCCGTACATGAGAGAGCTTGGCAACGGGAATAAAAGGAGCCGATTAACAGCCCGCTAACTAGCACCGGCACGCAGGGTTCGTACGAGTTAATAATACAATTAAAATATAATATAATAGTTGTACAACTAAGTAATTGGCCGCGAGTGCTTACGATACCTGCGTAAGTTCCGTAACCGATTATTACGATGATAGTAATCGGGTAGAGAAATAACGCGGTACAAATTACCGGGATTACGGCGTACGGAAAAAAGCAGACGAAGAAACAGAAAAAAGAAAATTGGAAGTAAACTGGAAAAACAAGGAAACATTCCATTCGGAAAGAAATATACACGAAGCTTCCGGGACACGGTTTTGGGATTATTGGTCGAAAGAAATATCTAGCGGCTCTACGGCGTACGAGGGAAAAATGGAGACGAAGAAAGAGAAAAAGAGAAAAAAAGAAAATTAGAAGAAAACTGGAAAAGTAAGGAAAGATTCTATTTCGAAAGAAATATACACGAAGCTTCCGGACACGGTTTCGGGATTATTGGTCGAAAGAAAAATCTAGCGACTCTACGGTGTACGGGGAAGAAAGGAGACGAAGAAAGAGAAAACAGAAAATTGGAAGAAAATTGGAAGAAAACTGGAAAAGCAAAGAAAGATTATATTCCGAAAGAAATATACACGAAGCTTCCGGATACGGTTTCGGGATTATTCGTCGAAAGAAAAATCTCGCGGCTCTACGGTGTACGGGGAAGAAAGGAGACGAAGAGAAAAAAAGAAAATTGGAAGAAAACTGGAAAAGCAAGGAAAGATTATATTCCGAAAGAAATATACACGAAGCTTCCGAGGCACGGTTTCGGGATTATTTGTCGAAAGAAAAATCTCGCCGCTCGCATTTCTCCTAGAAGGATTTAATTAAACCGATTTTCAATCGGCGACAGTATCGGCGGAAACGTGGAAGGAAATTGCGGTGGCCGTTGAAATTTATGGACAAGTCTACACACACACACACGCGCGCGTACACGATCGTGTACGATCGGATCGGTATAAATTGAAATCGAAGGCACTTCGAACCGCTTTCTTAACTTTCCTCGGATTATCGTTATTACGAAACATAAACCTGTTTATTACCCGTGCAGGAGAGCCAGAACTGTAACGAAAGGGTCCGTTGCCGAAGTTACGAAACTTCCGTCTGCCGAAGGGTTCGATACCCCGTAACAACGACACGTCGGGCCTCGTTTCGCCACCGTGTCATCGGCCAACTATCGAATCGGTGCAAGAGGAAATCGGTCGCGTTAGACACGACTACGTTACGTAACCGGCTCTTTTGTGCGGCTCGAACGCCAGCCAGACTTCATCCTACGAAACGAGTCTTCCGATACTCCTCACGCCGCCATCGATTCACTCCACTTTCCAACGAGCATCACGAAACCGATACTCTCTTCCTCCTTCGAAAATTTACTTAACCCCTTCTTCCGCGAACCTCCGGCACGAACCAGAAGAGCAGCCAGTTGAGGAGGTTCCACGACGAATTTCGTCTTTGAAAGATTTTAGAAGAAACGCGAGGTAATTTTTAATCGAAAGTGCAACGCTTTCTTTATTGGAAATTTACTTAACCTCTTCTCTTCCGCGAAGAACTACTTCTTCTTCGGCACGAACCAGAAGAAACGAGAACTGAGGAGGTTCCACGTCGAATTTCGTCTTAGAAAGATTTTAAAAGAAACGAGAGATAATTTTTGATCGAAAGTGCAACACTTTCTATATTCTAAATTTACTTAACCCATTCTTCCGGGAAGAACTACTTCTTCTTCGGCACGAATCAGAAGAAAAGAGAACTAAGGAGGTTCCACGTCGAATTTCGTTTTAGACAGATTTTAGAGGAAATGAAAGATATCGTGGAGTAGAGATAATTTTTAATCGAAAGTGCAACGCTTTCTATATTCTAAATTTACTTAACCCATTCTACCGGGAAGAACTCTTTCTTCTTCGGCACGAATCAGAAGAAAAGAGAACTAAGGAGGTTTCACGTCGAATTTCGTTTTAGACAGATTTTAGAGGAAATGAAAGATATCGTGGAGTAGAGATAATTTTTAATCGAAAGTGCAACGCTTTCTATATTCTAAATTTACTTAACCCATTCTACCGGGAAGAACTCTTTCTTCTTCGGCACGAATCAGAAGAAAAGAGAACTAAGGAGGTTTCACGTCGAATTTCGTTTTAGACAGATTTTAGAGGAAATGAAAGATATCGTGGAGTAGAGATAATTTTTAATCGAAAGTGCAACGCTTTCTATATTCTAAATTTACTTAACCCATTCTACCGGGAAGAACTCTTTCTTCTTCGGCACGAATCAGAAGAAAAGAGAACTAAGGAGGTTTCACGTCGAATTTCGTTTTAGACAGATTTTAGAGGAAATGAAAGATATCGTGGAGTAGAGATAATTTTTAATCGAAAGTGCAACGCTTTCTATATTCTAAATTTACTTAACCCATTCTACCGGGAAGAACTCTTTCTTCTTCGGCACGAATCAGAAGAAAAGAGAACTAAGGAGGTTTCACGTCGAATTTCGTNAATTTTTAATCGAAAGAGCAATGCTTCCTGTATTGGAAATTTATTTAACCTCTTCTCTATCACGAAGAACTCTTTCTTCTTCAGCACGAACCAAAAGAAAAGAAAGCTAAAGAGGTTCCACGGCGAATTTCGTTTCAGAAAGATTTTGGAAAAAACGCGAGATATCGCGGAGTAAAGATAATTTTTAATCGAAAGTCTAACGCCATCGTGCGCAACTTCCCTGACTATTAATTAAAAACGACAAAAAGGATAATTTTATCAGGAACGGTTTAATGCTCGACGTTAACTTGACAGCTATTCGTTTTTACGCTGCGACTCGAGCGAGTAATTACGCGAAATAGAATTACAAGAGCCGATATTAAAATTTAAATAACGCAGGGAATTTAAAATCGCGCTATTCCACGCGTTAATTTATACGCGAATCCTTTATATACCGCTGTAAAGATATCGTCGAGTTTATAGCGAAGATTACGAAAACATCACTGGAATTATCGGTAAAAAATCGCTTTCGCCGACTTTATGGGAGAGAAGATTCGACTTCCTGTATCGGCGTAACAAGAAAATCGCGCAACAATCATAGTACCTGAGAAATGACTGGTTTCGGGTATCCGATCAGTGGGATTATCGTGCAGTAGCACTTGCCAAACTGGACTTGCGATTTTTATCCGAACAACACCGCGATTATGCGCCTCGGTCGCGCCGTTTCGGCGATTACAAGACGGTATTTAGCATCGCGGCGTTGTAAAACGTTGGAAACCGAGTTGGAGGAATGTCTGTGTTCTGCGGCGAGGATTCGAGGCGCAGAGAGGAAAGAAGCGGTGAGGAAAAAAGTGGAGTACCGTTTCATAAAATCGTATGAACCGGTAATTATCTCCGATCGAGCGGAACACACATTCTGACGCTGGCCGATCGGAGAAAAGTTCGATTTCACAGACGTCTAAGCACACGGACCACGGTCGTAAAACTGCAGCGAGCTTCCAATCAGCGTTTACGGGATTATCGCGCGCGGGAAGATCGGGCAGCACCTGAGATTTCACGACCGCTTGTTTCACCTGAACAGGAGCGACTTCCTGCGGCACCGGTGAAACGGCCTCGTCCCGGGATCCAGTTGAAACGATCGGTAATCGCGCCTCTGGATCGCAGAGCCGTGTTAAAGACGGCCAGCCAGGGAGAAAATGGCGGTGCCGATCGGACCACGGGCTTTTACGAGACGAGAACGAAGCACCCGGTGCAATATCCGGATACACGAACGTTCCGGTATGATACCTAATCGTTTCGAATCCTTTCCAGAATGTGACACGACTTCGATCGAGGAACTGTTATCCGACTAGTCCGATTTTATGAAATAACAGCGGATTTATCGGTGTAGAAAATCGCTGTTACTTTATTAATCCCTTGGGGACGGAGTGTCAAAATATTTTTTAGAGCGAAAGCTGTTTGGAATATAGAAAATAGCGGTGTCGATCGGACCACAGGCTTTTATGAGACGAGAACGAAGTTCCCGGTGCAATATCCCGAAACACGAACGTTCCGGTATGATACCTAATCGTTTCGAATCCTTTCCAGAATGTGACACGACTTCGATCGAGGAACTGTTATCCGACTAGTCCGATTTTATGAAATAACAGCGGATTTATCGGTGTAGAAAATCGCTGTTACTTTATTAATCCCTTGGGGACGGAGTGTCAAAATATTTTTTAGAGCGAAAGCTGTTTGGAATATAGAAAATAGCGGTGTCGATCGGACCACAGGCTTTTATGAGACGAGAACGAAGTTCCCGGTGCAATATCCCGAAACACGAACGTTCCGGTATGATACCTAATCGTTTCGAATCCTTTCCAGAATGTGACATGACTTCGATCGAAGAACTGTTATCCGACTAGTCCGATTTTATGAAATAACGACGAATTTATCGGTGTAGAAAATCGCTGTTACTTTATTAATCCTTTGGGACGGAGTGTCAAAATATCTGTAGAAACTTTTGATCTCTTAGAGTGAAAGCTGTTTGGAATATAGAAACCAGACTTTTACGAGACGAAAATGAAGCTCCTGGTGCAATATCCAGAAACACGAACGTTTCCCGGTATGATACCTAATCGTTTCGAATCGTTCTCAGAGTATGACACGAATTCGATCGAGGAACTGTTATCCGGCTAGTCCGATTTTGTGAAATAACTTCGCGCAAGATACCGAAAATAACGGCGGATTTATCGATGTAGAAATCGCTGTTACTTTATTAAACCTTTGAATACGGAATGTCAAACTATCCATACGAAATTTTTGATTTTTCAGAGTGAAAGCAGTTTGGAATATAGCGAAAAGTAATTTCAGCATTGCCATCGACGTAGTATATATTTTCTAATTCAGAAAATTTCCCACGATTTCTTATTTTCAACTGCTTAATACACACTCTATGTATCGTTATTTTCGTTTCTCGTCCGCAAAGGGTTAAACACGAACAAGGATATTTATTCTGGAATATATCTAGTCTGTCTATTTTCCGTCATATTATATTCTAATAGATGGTAATTAGTCCAAACACACATAGAATAGCGACACAGAACGGAATTTAAACAGAATACGAATGTACATACTGTATGTATACTCAACACTCGGAAATCGGATTGAAAAAATATTGGGAACGCGAGGTATGTCGGTAAATGCTGGAAAAAAAACGACAGCTATTAATCCTACTTACTCCCGGAGTTTATTATCCGAGTTTTTGCAATTCCACCGCGTTGTCACGTCGAGTCGAATAAACTATCATCCTGGATAAACGTCATATTCTCGGTGACTGGATAATCACGCGAGATGATCGCGAAGCAGCTTCGTTTGATCACGCGCGTGCGTAGATCGTGGCCACGTGTGTGCGTGTGTACGAGGTTAAAAACGAGGGACGCGTTTAACCGCAGAATTAAATTCGTAACCATAACGAATCATCGCGGGGACGGTCGTTAAAACGAGGGTTTACGATCGGTGGAGACTGTAAATCGTGAGAAACGTAGAATATGAGACGGTCTCGGGTCCCTGTACAGTCTGGTAAATCACGGATATCGTTGCGGTGGGTATCTCGATTTTTGCGGTGAGAGCTAACGCGACACCGAGCCGAGGAAAAACCACAGTGTAATAGGACTGTGCTTTACATCGCTCTGTTCCGTGCTATTGGTTATTAACCCTCGTACGAGCGGAAGCGAGCACAGTCCTCGTGGTCTTGAAATACCGTTCGATGGGGTGGCCTTCGAGGAGGGTCTATAGGAAAGTCACCGAATGGTTGGAAAGACCACTCACAGAAAAAAGTTTTTCGGGACAAACGCGACAAACTTGCGCGGGCTATCGGGTGCGAGAAAGATAGAAAATCGAAGGAAGAAAAACGTGGAAATTTTTTTAATCAGAATAACCACGATCGACGCGTTGTAAACGAAATACCGTTCGATGGGGTGGTCTTCAAGGAGGGTCTATAGGAAAGTCACCGAATGGTCGAAAAGACCACTCGTAAGAAAAAGTTTTTCGGGACAAACGCAAGAGACCTGCGCAGGGGACCGGGTGGGAGAAGGATAGACAATCGAAGGAAGAAAAACGTGGAAATTTTTGTTTCCATAATAACTCGCTAACGATCGACGCATTGTAAGAAGAAAAAAAATTTTTTTCCACGATTGCTCGCGAACGATCAATGCGTTGTAAACAATCTTGGATTCGATTTCGAGTAACCCTAGTTTCTCGGAAATAATTATCGCGACATCGCGATGTTTAGAATTCCATCCAGATAATTCCGAACAGATGGTAATTCGACCCGACATTCAACAGCCATTCTAAACCGTTTAGAATCAGGTTTAGCTCCCTTCGACTATTCCGCAGCGAACTAAACTCTGAAGTCTAACTAAAGGGGAAGCAAAGGGGTGAGAACATAAAAGAGTCACCAGCAGCAAGGACACGCTCGGTAGCGTAATAACCCTCTCTCGAAAAATTACCATAACCCCATTGAAAACGCTGCGAAATTACCCCTGCGGAACGTGACCGTTGCGGGGCCTTGGTTCACGAGCGGCCCCACTTAACAAAAGTGTCTCGGCGATGCACGTTTTTCCGGGAAAAACCATCGGTTCGACAAGCCGAAATCGCTCCTCCAGCTGGACTCTTATTTGCGGAACAATGCGATACGATGAAACGTTAATAGAGACCGGAAGGGGCGAGGGCGGAGCTGAGGCCAGCGCTCTCTTAATTAACGTTCGTGACGCATCAGCAGGAGGACCCCTTGGTTTCGTCTGGGCATCACGGTGTGCATAGCAGGTGCACGCCATGAAGAGATATATCCCGCGCGAACCGATCCCGTGACGAAACTCTATGAATCGGCTGACCGCGCGTTGTTACCGAGCGTAATCACGATATTTATCATTCATTACCGGGCGCCGTTTACGCGTCCCTAAGCGACAAGTCGAGATGGATGTCTCGTTAACGCGCGAGGAAAAACCGACGCGATTTACCCGTTAGAAATTATTGCTTTACCGTTTCCCAACCAGTGGAAAGACGGCTGAGGACACGAATGCGCACTCGGCCCTGTTTAGTAACCGATCACTTGACCCCGCTTGCTCTCGTCTCTAGATCGCGCGAGGAACAGTCTACTTTTTTCTATTTTTTCCCCTCGTTTTTCGCGCTAAGAGGTAATACGTCCCAGCAGTGTGCGATTCGCGGAGTATTTGGAACACGTTTGTGCGAGACTCGAACTCGTTTAGTAACCGATCACTTGACCCGCTCTCGTGTCTTTTCCCGAGATCGTTCGAGGAAGATTCTAATTTTTTCACTCGTTTTGCGCGTTAAAAGGTAATATGACCCAGCAGTGTGTGATTGGAGGAGTATTTGGAACACGTTTGTGCGAGATTCGAACTCATTTAGTAACCGATTACTTGTCCCCGCTTTTGTGTCTTTAGATCACGAGAGGAACATCCAATTTTTTTCTATTTTTCTACTTTTTCCCTTGTTTCTTGCGTTTCGCGCTAATACGTCTCAGAAATGTGTGATTCAAGTAGTATTTGGAACACGTATGTGTAAGATTCGAATGGATGGAAAAGAAAGAGGAGGGATTCCAAACTGCACGCGGACAAAAGAGGAAGTAATTTGGAACGTAATAATAAGGTAGGTTCAACAAATTTTCGTTGACTTACTCTCATTTCGTATTCTCCTTTGCACAGCTAAGCTATCTTACTCCGTTATTAAAGAATATTTCCCGAAAATTCCTTGCCGCGCGTAAACTCGAGTTTCTCAAAGGCTATTTATATATTCCACCGTAGAAATACCCATGCGAATATAAAAATAGCCGAGTCTCGGCGAGCCACCCCCGATTTCGGTACACTCTGCCCACTTGCCGAACTAATATCGTCCCAAAAGGAGGAAGACCGAGGAAACTTAAAATTAGCCCGGCAAGCCGAAAGCGTGCTTAGTCCACGAGGATGTTATTATAAACCCGTGCACGTGCCTCGCTCTTCGTCTCTCCACTCATCTCTCGAGGGGTGAGAACGCTCGCGGCGAAAACGAGGAACGCTTAACAGTCGTTGGAAACCGTGCGAAAAGTTCTGGCTTAACCCGAGGCACGGATTACGAAACGGCGGAAAGATCGATGAGCGTTTGCGCCATCGCGTGATTAATACACGCACACCCGTCCCGGGGTATTTATTCCTCGTCTCGTACGCGCTAATACAACTGTTCTGGGACTTTTTTTTTCCCCCTAGGATCCGTCGATCGGTCATGGACCGTGATAAATCGTCGCGCGGCACCGCGCGCACGCGTCGCGTTATTAATCCTCCGCGCGATAACATTCGTAAGCGCGGACGTGTCTATAAGTTGCGCGAAACATATCGTAATTGCAGGCTGGATAAGACGGCGCCGCGACGCCTTATCGGGAAGAAAGTGGAACGACGGGATGGAAGCGCGAGGGGCGGTTCCCACCTGTTCCGTTCCGTTTGTTCCTCGCGGCCCGACCGAGCCGCCACGCGGAGACACTTTGATCTTTGCCACTTCGATCGCGCGGATAAATCCCGTCTCGTTCCTTCCCCGACGCTATAATCGGAGATCGAGGAATCGGACGGTGATTTATGAGACGCCGCGGCGGAGTTTCAGACACCTGTAACGACGCTCCAGCCAGCCGGTGCCTACTTCGCGCCAAGGTAAATGTGCCACGAGGATTATTTTAATAACACACGGACACCTAGGTTTTACGCGCGTGTCGCCTCTCTGTGGGATATTTAAATTCCCCGAACGGGGTTAACGATGCTAGAAAGTCACGAAAGTACACGTGCATGAATTTTTTAATCGGTTTCAATTGCAAATTGAAAGATAGAAAAAACGTAAATAGACGGATCGTAAACGTAATCGAACATCGGGAATGAAGAACGCGACGAAGTATACCCGTGACTGTCGTTACGTTAATCGCTACGCGAAATCGTTAATTCGACTTTATATTACACGCACCTGCTGGTAAATTTTCACGGTTAAAAGAGAACCCTCTCTTCTATGACATCACCCCGTCAACAACCCCTCTTTCTCGGCCATTCAGACCCCGACTAATTAGACCTCGAATCGCCCACACCCCGCGTGACCCTTACGCTTGCAAAATGCACAAGCTTATCTGCTCGTATTCATACGTCCATAACGCACCCTTGCATCGATAATCCTTGGCGTTGACGCGGCCTCTGGCAACGTACCTCGACCACGGTCGCGTCACGATTGGCCGCTGGGCGCGCATGCGCGCACGGACCCGCGGATGCGCGCGCAGCCACGGAATGTCGCGTGCGTAGACGCGGGCTTTTCACGTGGCGTGCGCTCACGCACAGGCTCGATATCAATTTGACATCAGGCTGAACGGTCGGACAACCACCTTTCACGTCCGCCGTCCTCGGAAACCGCGACTACTATAATCACCAGCGGCGTGTTTCACGTGTATACCGGAGCGTGGTGCGTTGTCTGGTCTGGCGAGCACCGGAGGATACATAATAATTTATTATAATTCGACCGCTCGGATATATAGCCGCTTATCGATTATTCAGGCGCCCGTGGAGGGAAAAACGCGGCCGGAATACGCGAGGCAAGCCAGCGCGGGGGCGTATCACGTTGTAAACCGAGTTGGAACGGTTTCTCCGCGAGGCTGGGGAGTTTTAACGGGGGGTAAATGTGCGAATGGGCGATGGGTGGGGCGCGGCTGATCGGGACGGTAAAAGGTAGCGTAACTATCGCTCTAACTCCGTGAGATTTCTATTCATCGATGACTGGCTGATTTACGAGGAGAACGTCGATACTGTTGCGGACGGAGAACTTCATCGGACTGGGGTTTTTCTTGTTGCAAGATGGCGCGCGGTTGATATCGATTAATGATAGTTTCCGGGGTGCTGTTTACAATAGATTAGTCGCGATAGAACGTATTTATTAGGTTACCAGCTTTTCTCGCTGAAACACCGGGATATTCGATATCAATTAACGATAATCCCCGAGAGAGAGAGAGGTACGCTTCGTAACGGATTATTCGCGACGGGATAATTACACTCGAATTTTCACCTCTAATACTTTCTACACCGACGTGTTCCGCGCCGAGCCGATTTTCGGCGCGGAGTGTAACGCCGAACGTGTATCATCGGTGGCACGGAACGTGTTAATATATAGTACATACATATACATGGTTATCCGATTTTAATCTATAAATGAAAATTACTCGTTAACCGCTCGCTGTATAAAAAAATATTTCCAACGAGAATTGAATAATTCCAAGCTCGACATAGGATGGTATAATTACCTTCTACGTGGATGCGTAGAGGATATATGAAGGTCAGCTTTGCTTTCTTAAGCGGAATCGTGTAATTCTTTACTCGTCCTATCCGATTCGTCGTTTTTGGTAAAAACTTGTTTAATAAATTACAAAAAAAAAATAAAAAAAAATTAAACAAAACCAAGAAAAAGATAAGAGACTTTAAAACAGTTCTATTCTCGGCAAATAACGTCATCGCACTGGTGTCGAATCGTCCGTGGAATTATCAAGACTATCGCAAATCTAAATCCCGACTTCCCATCGAAGATTATTACCCGAAGTTGGACATTTGTTACAGGAAGGCGAAAAAACAATACCACGTAGATGTGTGTCAGGCTGGAGAGAAAACCGCGAGGCGGTGTTTTTTCGCCGATTAAAAAGATCACGAGGCGCACCGGCGGATAGACGTTCCGTGAACGTTTCCATCGCGCTTTAATTTCCATCGTGAATTATAGTTCCCCGCCGCGGAGCCGGCAGCAGGAGAGCCGTGGCCAAGGAAACTGCGAAAAATAGTGTGCACACCGGAGCATGATTCCGGCTTGGCCTCCGCGCATCCTTCTCCGCTTCCACGCGCGTTCCTTCTTCCTTCGCCGCTCGCTCGCGCGCACGCGCACGCGCGCAATTAACGCGGAATCTCGCGGCTGCGTGAAAAGCCAGGCACAAACCGGGAAAGAGGCGAAGAAAAAGGCGAGAGACGGAAGAAAACGGAGGGGAAGAAATTGGAGCAGAACCGTAGAGGATCGAGGAGATGGTGGGGCTTCTCTCGCTGAGCGGGGAAGCAATGGCGCGGAAATGGTGGAAAGAGGAGAAAAAGAGGAAGAAAACGGAGGCGGAGGAAGAAAAGGAAACCGTCAAACGCAATAACGACGACGATGGAAACGGAAGGGAGGAAAAGATAGACGAGCGAGAGTTTGGAAGATCGATAAGAGAAGGAAGGAAGTGGTTTCCTTCCTGTGTAGTTACCAGAAGGAAGAGCCAGGGATCCTGACCCCGAAGAAACGAATCGAGGTGTCGGAAGAGAGAAGGAAGATAACGTTAATCGCGGTCGAATTAACGGGCAGGATTAAATAGAGGAAAGCGACCGTGCTTTTTGCACGTGCCCGAAGAATCCAGGTTAGGCGTCTCGATCGACCGTAGAGAGAGATCTTCGAAACGAGCTAATTCAAAGATCAGCTAGGAGATCGAGACGAGATCGGCCACACGGCGCCGCGTTTAGGCCACGAACAACACACCGTGTGTGGCTGACGTTGTTCCAGAACCGTAACGAGCCCCACACAGGCCGCGGTGCTCGCCGCTTTTTCGTCCCGTATACACCGTGCATTCCGTGGCAAGCACAGAGAAGGCGTGTTCTTCCTCTGGGCCGAAGCTAGAATTTCGCTGGGAAGAAAACACGCTTCTCTAGGGCCGGCTTCTAACAGCAACACCGAAGAGGTGGAGGAAGAAGAAGAGGATGATTCGAGAGAAGGAGGGAAAAAAGCGAGAGAAACCGGAGGAGAAGAGAACAACCCTTGGTTTACGATGAAAATCATCAATGGTCTCTTTCTCTCTCTCTCTTTCTCTCTTTCTCTCGGCACCGACAACCCGCGCCGCGTTAGGTTCCCTTCCGTGGCTCGTGATCGAGCAGCGTAAAGCTTCGACCACAATAAACGACCACACAGTCCGCTGACAGCGTGGAGGCTGATCGATCATCGAAATAAGAAACCCATAAAATCCTACGATTATTGCTGCCACGGACAGAACCAGCTTCTCGGAATGACATCGGCCGAGATTCGTTCCACTTTCAGCGAGAAAATTTAAGGCGTGCTCTCCAACGGACAATTCACCAACGGGTTAATGTTCCTGATCCTGTTCCATCGATACTAACCGGTGTTTCAGAATTACCGATCCACTGATCCGGGTACGATTATAAACAATTTTCACTATTTCTGGACAATGAACAAGGTTTGTCCGATGAACATTTATTTCTTTCCACGGATACCGAGCTTTAAACGTAGAATACTCAGACATCTGTGAACTAACATCTGTGAACTATATAGAGGTTTGCTATTTTCTTTAAATATTTCTTCGACGAAAAAGTTACTCAAACTCTGCGAAATTTGCAAAAAGACACAGGTTCGAAATATCGAGATCTCGTTACGCTACTGATTTCTTTCTATCCATCACTGTTCGTCGTCAGTTCTATACGCCGATCTGTGATTTTGAAACACCCTGTACGATGATCCGCGAAAGTTTAATCCCCCCTCGGAACGTTTTCGCGTGGCCGTTCCCCCGTTGAACGTTAACGCGATGTTTTGCAACGAGCAGAGAGATCGGGGTACAACGTTGTCCTAGGCTACTCTGTGTGGTCTTCGCTTTATCTTCCGACAATCGGAACGACCGTAACGCTCGTAACGATAAATACTCTCTAGGAATTGAACGGTGCGCAGCCGGTGCTCGATATTTGAGGCCTTGGCGGAAGAGGAAACGTACCGATCGACGTGTACCGATGCTCACGGACGAGCCGGACACGTTATCCGATAATGTAACGTTTAATTCGTCTCGGCGTGTCGTTTATTTGTACGGAAATAATTAGGCCTGAAATATCTGCCGCTCCGATCGGCATTATGCGACGTCGGGAGAGAGTAAGTCGTTGGAGAGGACCGTGAGCCCTCTCGGTGACGTTTCGTCCCGATAAGGATTATCAATTTATGCAGTCGGTTGAGCGTGTAGAATTGGCCGAACGAGTGTTTAAGAGTCGAGACGAATTCGAGTAACGGTAGATCGGGCATTAGGGAGCTGCTATTAAAGTGGTTAATCGACAGAGGCGAGTAGAAATTTATCGTAACAGCAGATTCAACCTCGCTCTTGCTCGAGAAGATACTTCGACTAGATATCAGCGAGACATGCTGCTCGCGACGAAATTTCAAGTCGACATGATCGGAGAGAAAACTTTGTTAATCGAACCACTTCGACTCTTTTAATAGTCGAAAATTATTTTGATCCTTTTCTATACGAAGAAGTATCACGAAGCTAACTAAGTAAAATGTGAAGGATTTATACAAACTTTTTCTAGCAATTATTTCACCAACGATCACCAGGTAAACGTGATCGATTAGAAATACTTTTCGACCGACGAAAGATCGGGACACCCCGAAAGACGATTTTAATATCAATGTCCACGAAGACAGGCTATAAATCGTTATCCGTATCTCGTTAGGGCTATTCGAGGAATGCTTTAGGGAGCTAGAGATCGCTATTCCTCCGCGATCAATCATTCTAACGTAAGCACTCGGGCCTGGTTTGAAAATTCCATCGGGACTGCAGTTGGTCGCGGGAAAGGGGAACGAAAACGCTTGTTCGGAGAAATGAAATGTAAGCGAGGCCAGCGGCAATAACATTCCTCGGGCGATACAGACATTATCACCGTGATTGCCGGGAGGAAAAACACAACAACCCCCGGACAGGCGTACTCCCGTAATGACGGCGAGCAAAACCGTGGCTGGCAAAACAGAGATATTGGTTTACGAGGCGCGGTGGAAGCCGATCGGCCGATATTTTCCTCTAATTTCACCTGGCCGAGAGAGAGACGTGGCTCAGGGACAGCGGCGAGATAAATCAACGACAGGGAACAGGCAGAAGAAAAGGCCTCGGCACCGGCCGTGGAACAGTCCTCTATCCGGCCAGTTTTGTCTCGTTGCAATCAAGATGCATTAGCTTTTGCCAGAGCAACGCCAGAGTACTTTCGATTTTTTCTCGCCTCGCTTTTTCCCTTTTTCTTCTCTCCTTCCTCCTCGCCCCCTCTTCTTTCCCTTCGAGCCGGCAGAGATCGAGCAGTCGAACGAGAAGAACAGGGGATGGACAAGAAACGCGAGATTTTTCCTTACCTCCGACGCGATCGCGACGGCGAATCAAGCGGATTCCGCGAGGTTTCAACGACGATTGGCCGCCTGGTTTTTCTACCAATCGAAGAAACTACCGTGGTAATTTTGGAAAAGGAGAAATTCCCTTCTTTTTTCCCGGCTGTCTCCTTAGACAAGAAATTTCTTCGTTCTACACGGACTAGTCTTCGATCGACCAACGGCTTCTTTTCTCCAAGGGCTATTTTCTGTAAAATCGTAGAGAGAAACGGGAAATACAAATATCTTCTCGATACATGCAACTACATCGAGTTTCGAAGGGCTAATTTCTAAAAGTTCTACAAAAGTAGAATAAGAACGGATCCCAATCGCGAAACACGCGTTCAAATTGTAACTTCTTCCAAAGTAGTAAATCGTCAAAAGTTACTCAACATCCAACGAAAAACAGGAAAAAAAGACACTCGTGACTAACTCCATGCTTCGATTCTGTCCTTACCCAAGGAATCACTTCCTTCCCATCACTCCCTATTCTACTATCTAGAATACTATTCGTCCTACTGCCGAAACCTACTCGCAACTCGTCAAAATCAAAAGGAGAAAGAAAAACAAACAATCCGACGAAAAACAGGAAATTTCTTAAACACTCGTAACTAACTCCACGCTTCGATTCTGTCCTTACCCAAGAAATCACTTCCTTCCCATCACTCCCTATTCTACTATCTAGAATACTACTCGTTCTACTGCACAAACCTACTTGCAACTCGTCAAAACCCAACGGAGAAAGGAAAACAGACAATTCCACGAAAAAAACAACAGGAAATTCCTTAGACACTCGTGACTAACTCAACGCTTCGATACTATCCTTACCCAAGGAATCACTTCTTCGTACCATTCCCTATTCTACTTCCTGCTCTCTAGAATACTACTCGTCCTACTGCCGAAACCTATTCGCATGCAACTCGTCAAAACCCAACAGAGAAAGGAAAACAGACAATACCACGAAAAACAATACCCTAAACACTCACGACTAACTCAACGCTTCGATTTTGTCCTTAACCCAAGGAATCACTTCTTCCTACCACTCCCTATTTTACTATCTAGAATACTACTCGTCCTACTGCTGAAAACCTATTCGCAACTCGTCAAAACCCAACGGAGAAAGGAAAACAGACGTTCCTCGTGGAAGGCCGAAACCAGGGCGCGTTTCGAGCCTAGCCGAAGTCCAGCGAAGAAACCATTTCCACCGGCAATTCGACCACACCCTCTTCAATTACCGACGACGGCTCGACGGAAACCCACGCGTTCCGCCATAGGTTTCACCATAGACACGACCCGTGTTTCCCACTTGAACACCTTCTGAAACAATCCCGAACCCAGGCGCGCAACATCGAGGGCAGGGCCCGAGACGTTTTCTCCGCTCATTTTCATCCAATGGAACAATGAGGCGCGAGACGACGACGTTCCCCGACGTGAAAGCCCGGCGGCGCGAGGGAAAACTATTTATTCGAAGAAACGTACGGTCGATCACGCGGTTGCGTGCTAACGCGTGCACACGCCTCGGCCCTTCGGCTGGAATATCAAATCTGGGGATTTGCATGAACCACGGCGGCGACCAGCGCTACACTTTCCATCGAATCGGCCGATACACCCTCCCTAGGCCAGAACAGGCTTTATTAGAGAATTCGTTCACGAGCAGGTACTTGGCAGCGGTCGTAACGGCGTGTCGAATTGAATGCAATCACCGCTGATAACCAGCGACAATGTCCGCGCGAATGGGGACCAGTTGATCGGCATTGTTCACCGGAGACAGCATCAGACAACGGCCTTTTCTACTCTTAAATGCCGCGAAATGCGCGACCAACCCCCTACCATGATTCATTCCAACCAAAGCTTTGCAATCGGTCGAAGAGAACAACCTCTGTTTGTCCAAGTTCGTTAACGTTTACAATTAAACTGGTTTCACGCGACTCCAACGACTTGCTACAAGTTTTAGCGTTCTTATGGAACGTTTTGCATCCTATGCGAGTAGCTATCGTGGTATTCGATGTTGGGGAAGGTTTTCCGAAGGTTCGAATTGTTTATTCGGCTTGACTGATTAGTAATATCAATTGTTGTATCTTGACAATTAATAATGTTACCTTTTTTAAATCAAAAATCACAATGAAGTAATTACCAGGGATATCAACGTGATCCATGCGCTATTCGCGAGTAGATTTTAGAAAGAATCTCGCTTCTGCTATGAATTTAAAAATGGAAGGAAAAAGTTTAGAGGAAATTTACGATTTAATAACCCGGAGTTGGTCGAAAGTACGAAAAGCTGAGAACGTCAAAGGAATTGAAACGAATCGATGACAATCCGATGACAAATGCTCGAAAGCTCTGTGTAACGATAAAACGTAATTACGGTAGCAAAGTGTACCGGAGGTGAGCTATAAGGCGGCTGAAAAAGTAGAATACACTGCTCGTGCAACAAATAGAAAGCCTTTCGCGTGAAAAATGAGCAAAGATACAAATGAACACAAAAGAAGACGACGCGTAAAGCGTCCATAAGAAATGGTACCTTTCATACGACCTCTTCCTCTCTTTCTCTCTCTTTCTCTCTCGTTACTCCAGGGATTGAAATAATTTTTGTTTCTCGGGAGGTTAAAAAACGAGGACAAGGATAAACAGGAAGAAATCACGTTAGCCTTCGAACACGACTTCCGCGTTTTCAATAGAACGTTAACGACAGGTGCCATTAAACGTGGCTTGATTATCCCTCGTTTCTCTTTCTCTCTTTCGCTCTCCCGGCATTCCGCTCCCCTTTTGTTCCCTCACAATGGGCCTTTAAACCGATGAAACATACCGTTTGATACTCTCCACGCGGGAGCTTTCGCTATCTTGTCCGCGAGCGTTTCGCGAGCTCGAGAAACATTCGTCGGTGAAAAACTAACGTGATATTTCTCGCGATAACGCCGGAACAACGGATCAACGACAAAGAGCCATCATACTGCGATGTGTATCTAAATCCAGGGCTTAAAACCGATATAATTTTCATACCGCTGTTGTAAATCTGTTTGGACTGTAAATATCACGTAGACCGTTGATTCGCTTACAGGTAATCGCAGATACGCGGTAACACGCGGGATAAACGTATGCGAGAAACGCAACGGCCATGTCGATACGTGTGTTCCCGGATAAAATTGAAATTAATAAAATTGCAATGAATAAGATTCTATTATCCGTCGTGTTTGAAGGTTCGAAGCGTATGGAATGCAATTTCACCGTGTTCCTTTGGTACACAAAATAACGACCGAATATATTATACGAGGTTCAAGGAGCCGCTTCTCTCTAATCCGAACGCATTATGCGCGATGATACTGCATGGTTCCGCTATTACTATACATACGCTTCAGGCACTCGTTACGGTTTCTTTTTTATTTAGCCTTAATTACGTTCGGTAGAAGCAAGGTGCATTTTCTTCAGATATATACGCGACACGCCGTTCCGTGAAAATGCAGAAAACTTTTAACGCGTCTCCTCGAAAGATCGAAGCGAATTGACCGATGAAAATTCCCGCGACATTTCAAGTCGACGATCTTCGATTTTCATTCGCGAGCGGAAAGGGAACGAATTTACTCCTTACGCTAAAGGCAATGGAATTCGATGGAATTCGATGGAATTCGATGTAATTCGACGAAATTCGACGATATTCGACGATATTCGATGAAATTCGATGGAATATGACGGAATTCGATGGAATTTGACGGAATTCGATGGAATTTGACGGAATTCGATGGAATTCGACGGAATTCGATGGAATTCGACGGAATTCGATGATATTCGACGATATTCGACGATATTCGGTGATATTCGATGAAATTCGATGAAATTCGATGGAAATCGATGAAATTTGTAGAAATTCGATGGAAATCGATGAAATTTGTAGAAATTCAAAGAAATTCGATAAAATTCGATTAAATTCGATAAAATTCGATAAAATTCGATTAAATTCGATAAAATTCGATTAAATCCGATTCACGATGCGTCCTCGGACCGTTTGAACCGCGACGATCTTCGACTTCCGTTCACGAGCGGAAACGGAACGAATTTACTCCGTACGCTAAAAGTCGCTGAAATTCGGTTCACGATCCTTCCTCGGACCGTTCGAACCGCGCTCTTAAGACGGAATTGTCACGGATACGAGTTCCGGGTACGTAATTTCTACGGAGGAGATCTCGGGGATTGCAGGACGGTGATTTGGCGAGGATAAATTCGGCGCGGCTCGTGGCTAAGGCGAGGGACTTTTAAAACCGGTCGAATAAGAGGACGGAAGACGAGAAGGTCGCGGAGGATGGGTGAAAGAAACGAGTGGCGAGAGAAAAGCGAGGTTCCCATTGCAACAGGACACCGCGACGAGCGCACCGTGGGTCGCACTTTGCGCGGATGCGTGTGCGACGCGCGTCGCGCCGCACCGCGTCTCGTCGCATCGCGGGTACGACACGGCTCCGGCTGCGATGTATCGAATGAAACGCGACACGCCCTGGGAACGGAGTAAGAATAACGCGGATGAAAAAGCATGGAAATGAATGGAAATCGTTTTCATTCATCGGCCGCGTGCGCGCGTGCATGTGATCGGTAAGACCGGCACGTAACGGTGTTTACGTGCAGATCGCGCAGTTCGTGGGGAAAGTGCTTTAACGTTTCGGAGAAGCCCCGATGTGATGGGAATTTCGTACCCGGGAATAATACCACCATCCAGCGTTCCAATACCCTCTCGCTTTTCGCGTAGAGTTAAAAGCCGGTCGCTCCGAAACTTCGTACTTCGAGAACTCGAGGAATTTGAACATTCGGAGATTTCGAAAATTAAGAAATTCCGAATTTCAAGAGAGGTAGATGGAATCCTTTTCTTCGTTCGAATCAAATTTTCGAGAACGCTTCGCAATAATTAACTCGATAACCATCTTTTCAATCTCTCTTTCGTGTTTAGAGAATTCAGAGATACCAGAAAATTGAAAAATTTTAAGAGAGGTACAGCGAGAATCTTTCTCTTCGCTGGAATTAAATTTTCAGGAAGGTTTTGCAAGAATTATCCCGAGAACCATCGTTTTAATCTCTCTTTCGTGTTTAGAGAATTCGGAGATACCAGAAAATTGAAAAATTTCAAGAGAGGTACAGCGAGAATCTTCCTCTTCGCTGGAATCAAATTTTCAGGAAGGTTTTGCAATAATTATCCCGAGAACCATCGTTTTAATCTCTCTTTCGTGTTTAGAGAATTCGGAGATACCAGAAAATTGATAAATTTCAAGAAAGATACAGCGAGAATCTTTCTCTTCGCTGGAATCAAATTTTCGGGAAGGTTCGCAAGAATTATCCCGAGGACCATCGTTTTAATCTCTCTTTCGTGTTTGGAGAATTCGGAGATACCAGAAAATTGAAAAATTTCAAGAGATGTACAGCGAGAATCTTTCTCTTCGCTGGAATCAAATTTTCGGGAAGGTTTCGCAATAATTAACCCGAGGACCGTGGTTTTAATCTTTCGTTTAACATTTTACCAAGCGATAGCCGAAACCTCGTTATGAAACCGCTGGTGCTTAATTTGCGGTATGAACCGGCACCGGTCCGCCATAAATCATACTCCCCGCGATGCGCGGTGCAATTGCTACATCCATTAAAACCGTGTCCCCGCTGGAGAATTCCTTCTACGACTTCCTCGATTGCAGCGGAACGCGACATAGATCCTATCGACGCGTGTCGTCCGGAATATCTCTTCATTATCAACGTCCTGTGGCTCGCCACGATCTTGACGAACGAGCCAAGGGAATGTCGGGCCGGGTTCGAAGATCAACGCGGATACTTTGTGTCCCTCGGAGCAACAACGAGCAGATAAGCCGATCTTTCGCCGTCTGGACGGCGAAGGAACGAGAATGGTCGCGCGAAACGCCCACGCTAGCCACCAGAGTGCTGACTTATTATCTCGAGTGACCGCCGGTCGGCTCGAGTGGCCCTTCCCTCGAAAATTGACAGCAATTAGACAAGAAGGAGAGAGAGAGCGAGGGAAAGCGGGGAAAAAATTGGCGAATCGAAAAACGACGTAGGCTCAAAGGGTCGACGCCCGATACGCGGCGAAATAGTCAATGTCTGACTCGTCGTTAACGGACTTAACCACCGGCCTCCGTGTGTCTTTCGCGACAGAGTAAATAAGTCGCCATCTAGACAACCTCCGATCTCGGTATCCAGAGGTTACGTGCGCGCAACGCAAATACGCTCCGAACCGTACACCTTTGTCTATCGGATCTAACGCCTAACGAGTATCGCTAAGGATCGAAGAAATTTTTCCAGAAATGATAGAAACCAAATCTCTAAGTACGATCGTAACGAAGAATCCGAAGAAAAAGGCAAAACTTTAGAAAAAATTATTGTAATATAAATTATATTATAATTTAAGTGAAAAAAATCAATTTAATTTTAAATCCTATGAATGGTATCGAGACGGACCCATGAACGATAAAGATATAAATTTAGCAACAATTTTTATTTCGTTAAAATTCGTTATAATCGTGGAAACCAAATGAATTTTAATTAAATTTGTAATTTGTATATACATCGTCTTCCCAATAAAGCAAAAGAAAGTTTATCTGGAAGAAATACCGACTGCGTGTAAAACTACAGGAATTTTTTTTTAAACGAGAATTTACATTTCCAGAATACCAGTGAAATTAAATTATGACAGAACGGGTCACCCTGTGTCAAAACCCTGGAACAAGTATACGAGACTATTGAATATGTTTACGCGACACTAGCTTCGAAGGACCAAATACGTACAAAGCTGTTGGACACGTGTACACATGCTAGTGGTAACGCGAGCCTGTTATTCACGAATGTTCGATATGATATTCAGTGAAATCCGGTCACATGAATGTACGGCACAGGGTCTTGTTCAAAAACGAGTTCTACCCACACGACAAAGTGAACCGTGTCACAGTCGCCTCGTCTCTAATATCTCTTTATACGATACACGAATAATTGTATCGCGATATTGTATAGCTGTTAAGCTAAACACGAGAAATTAATTAAAACGATCCATAAACGGAGCTCGCGTATCGACCGATAATCAAGCCTCTTGTCGGCGACAAATAACGATATAGAATTTCCCGAAATACTTTATCTCTCTCTCTCTTAAGACGAGCTGCATGTCCTCTAAATGATTAATACCCTCGATAATGCCAACGTTTGTATTCGTTATCGTATTTACTTCCTTATCGACCGTACTGATTCACGGATTCGTGGAAAGGTTAGGGCACTACGCAACGCGTATATTATAATCCCTATTGCACTCTGTCCTTCTCTCTCCTTCTCTCTCTCTCTCTCTCTCTCTCTCTCTCTTTCTCTCTCTCTCTCTCTCTCTCTCTTCCGTTCAGGGCTGCTTCGAACGAAACGGTTCCCCCGGACGTTCGGGCCGTGAAATTTCAAATTCCTAACTCGAGAATAGCGTGACTCCGTGAGTTTATATAGAAAACGGGAGGGGGTGGAAGTATGTCTGCCCGGTAACTCGTTGCTCTCGTTACACTGGCATTAACCTTTGTACTGTTTCGTGTCTGGAAACGGTGCGTTCACGTTTTCTTCTTCCTCGCGACAGTCTCGCATAAATAGAAACTAGACTGTAGGCTACAAAATTCCCGTTCTCCTTGAAATCGCTGCCCGATTAACATCGAATTTCGATCGACGGAAAATCCTGTCCGCAACGACCTCTCTCGTATTAAACCAGAAGAATCGCGCGACTACCGTATTTGGATAAACGCGATTAATCGTCACGGCGAGATAAAAATTCACGACTGGCAATGGTTCGTTCTATTGGAGAGGCAGGAAACATATGTCGATGGAAATCGTAGGAGCAGGTATCCGTGTCCTGGGACACGAAACGCGGCAGATGTTCGGAATAATAGCCTGGACGAACGGTCGGTCCACTGGGAGCGTGTAACCGTGAAAATCCGGCGAAATTTCACAAAGAGCAGTCGTCGATCGGTAAAACAGAGAATACGTGGGAGAAAAGCAACAGGCGGGGACACGTAACGCGGCGGCCGTTAAATTCGCGGTTGATTTTAACGCGTTAATCGAGGATAACCTGGAGGAGTTTATCGGATTTAACTGTAAGAACTGCAATTTCGATCGTTCGATAGCGTGGAGGTCGTCGAACTTGTCGCTCGATCGAGCAAGCTCGAAGAGAAAGGCATTTCGAGGTTATACACGGCCTGTCAAAAGGTAAAAAAAGGAAAGGGTTGCACGTTGGAACGTGATCGCGGCGAGGAACGCGAAAAGAAAATGCAAAGGAAAGAGAAGAATCGGCGCGGTTGCACAAACCTGGTTTTGAAACGCTGCGTGTCGTCTTGGCCAGCCCACATTTTTCCTTGGCTTACGGATGAAAGAACTTTCCTTCTGTCTTCTCGCAGGGAAAATCGCAGGTCCACGAGTCTGGATGTCACGACGCGACAATTCGCACCGGTTATGCACGTACGAGCGGGTCTACACGACGTGGGTCAATCAGGCTGGGTCACGCCGCGGCTTGGGTTCCTCTTCCGTTTCTTTCCTTGTCACACGCATGCACTGCCGGGCACGAGGGAGAAAGACCGACAGGCAGAAAAGCGGAGGGAAACTAACGCACGCTACACGAGGAGGCGCCACCTCCAAAAAGTCGAGAAGCAGGGAAGGAAGCGTGCCGTGTTCTGCACAATCGTGAAATCCACTGACGGTAGAGAGATCGACGGCGTCGCAGCGGAAACTTGCGTAGGGAGAAATGATCCTCGTGCACGTGTGCACAAGGCCTTAAGCCGGTTTTATTCACTGCCTGCGAGACTACGCGGACAGCATCGAGGGGCATGTCCTTAAGCACAGTCACGGACGCAATCTACAGAGACAACTCCCTTCGGCTACTCCTTCGGTCTAGCCAGCGACAGCGGTTATATTTATCCTTTCAATCGCACTCCTTACGGATTTTCTTCCTCCCGAGAATACCTTACGTCGTTTCACCGTAAATGGAAACACTGAATTCGACGCCACTTGTTTACGACTCTATACACTTAACTCCAATCATCGATTTCCATTCCGTTTTTAAATATTCAATACTCCCGTGGCTTGCGTCGTCCCTTCTTTTCTACGTTCGTTTCTTTTTTTCCGTTTGAATGAAATGATCTTTAGAAACTGAATAAACCTGAACCAAAAAAATATCGAAATTTACATTGTTGATTCTCTGAATTTTTTTCTCCCAATGCACGTCGTGTCGTTTATATGTTAAGTAGGAAACGGATAAACATGAACGTAGGTAAGGTAGAAGAAGAAGTAGAAACGAAAATAGATAGAACAAAGGACACGTATAATATTGTATCCGTGCAATTATGAAGCTACGAGTCTAGATGTACACGCCTCTATGCAGCACGCTACGAACTATGCGACACCGGGTGAGTCAGCCTGGAACAGCATGACTCGTATTTCAGAAGTGTGTGTATTATTCGCATGCGTTCTGAGAAAATATTTACCACAATAGAAAGACACTATTCGCAACAATAATTCACTTCCCATGCAATAATTGCATTTGGTAGGAACAGCTTTGGAAAAAAAAAAAGAAAACACCACTCGTCCTTTTCAAACGTACGAACCAAAAATAAATTTCTGCGATTCTCTGTTGTCACTAATTATAGATGCCTGATAATTTTAATCTACCTGCCACCTGCACCGTACAAATTCTTGACCGCGTATTAAAGTCAACCGAACACCGTAAATAAACGTAAAAGATCTATTTCCGTTCAAAAATATTTAACTACATATTTTATAGGTTATACACATTTTTTAACTTTGCCGATAAATCAAGCACCCTTTTATTAGAAACATGCGTTGCAATGTTTAGCCGTTACCAGCGGTAAACCGCTAATTTTTTTCCTTGAAAATGCCAGACCTGAAATATGATACTTGCTAGGGCAAACTCACTTACCAAGACCTCACAAAATAAGAAAAGATTATATAAGCAACACTGCTTTCTTAATCATAACGTTTATACTTTATATACGTACGAAATAGAATTAATATACGATACAGATAATAAAATACTTATATAACGGAGAAATATTATAATTCCATGCATGGAAATTGATATTATCTTGCTTGATTTTTAAAGCTGGGAATAATAATTTAATGATAGCAACGGTGTTATCGATTATTTTTATCGATGTTATTATTGATAACGTATCAACTGTATTAAATTTTTATTCGTATGCATTTGAAAATTTGCCTCCAATTCGATATCCCTTATAAACGAGTGATCGTATGAATAACATCGCTTTAGAAGAACATGAATTTTACTAAATATTGGAATTTAATTGTTTGAAATTTTGACACGAATGATACAGCCAGCGCAATCTACTGCCACATTGCTGAACCTACAACTGCGTTTTATTTAAGACATTACCGACTTCGTAATTATCAGATGCAACAGTTAAATCGTGTGCGTACATGCGTGCTTATTGTATATATGCGTATGTGTGTGTGTGTTATATCGCGTTTATAGATAATTAAAAAAATCGTCATATACATAATCAATTGATCAGACAGCGAATTCAAATTACATACGATCCTATTCTTTCAAAAAATGTACATATTTAAATAATTAAAACATTAAATACTATAATTATTTTAAATTNTGTATAAAAGTTGCAATTAAAGTAATGTTACATACATTCGTATATAACAAATAACGTAGTAGTATTATTGCGTTATTTTGTATTACATTAGTTTTCTTCATAATATAAACATTTATTTCTTACACTTTTCCCAAGTATTTACTGCAATTAAATCATAAATAAATGTTTTTAACTTTCGGAGATTTCGATTTATCAAAACATTACCAGTACAAAAAAGGTTCATGGATTGTCCGGTTATGACCGGTTCAAACTGACGCACCATGCATAACAAAAAAGTCAGTAACCAACAAGACGCCATTCATTTATTTTTATTACTATTTAACCAAATAAATATACCTCTCTTTTATAAACATAATCTCTAAAAGAATATAAATAATTAAATAATCCAGCAAATAACAAAATTCAAACTGATAAATGTGGAAATTTTTTTATCAATGCCTCTGACGATAATTACTAATAATAAAAATATTCGTTGACTGCACGAATTTCAGCTACTTTCATTTGCAAATTATAATAAATAAACGATACATTGTTGGCAGAAGGGCAACACGACTCTTATGAAATATTTGCACAGGTAATAAATCATAAATATAAGCGTGTCACTTACTTGCTCGATTTCTTCTTCTCATCGCTAAACCCTTGGAAAGTTCCCGTGGATGTCATCTTCTAAAATTTGAAAACGAAAAAACGAATATTTTTACAACTACCGTCACACAGTTTTTGCGGCACACGAGAACCCAAACACGACTCTTTCTTCTAACGAACGAAATCAAATAGGGTTGTAACACGGGATTGGTAGGTCGTACCAGAAATTTTGACGTCAGTGCAGCTAGTCAAATCAGCGTTTAAATTACAAATTTTTTTTCCAGAAAATCAATTAGCAGTTGAATACGTCCTTTCGATGCATTAGAAAAATTAATATTTCAAGACTTGTTCTTTGCGATGAATATTTATACGATTAAAGACTATTAACATAATATAAAATAAGCTAATAGTAACTTTAATGATACATGAACTTGCTTTATCACCAAACATTGTAACCACTGCTTACAATAAGCATATACAAAAAGAAACAATTCGCGATATTATTAACAATTAAAGTCCTTAATTGCATTTTACATAAAGATGATATTTTATAAACTTGACATTCCTGGCATTCCATTCTTGTCAATTTTTTATAGTAAATTATTTACTCGAACATTTTATATTTGCATTTACAGAATATTCCACATAATATTGTTTATTGAAATATATTTATACAAATTTTTTAGAATAAAATAGCTAACATTTATGGTTGATTTATGTTTTGTTTGAAAAGATAAACTTGTGGAACTCACTTAGAAACCAGCAGCCATGTTTGATTCTTGTCACAAATACAGATGGAGTATCCAAAAAAAGTCTTGCAACAGTTTACTTATATTTCGTACAATTTGATTGATCTTGATTGGTATAATTATAAATTGAGTGATAATACATATCTGTATAAATGGTGCGACAAGTTCGAAAATCTAATACAGTGACATTCAAAAATTTGTCATTAAATGTGTCGTTTTTATATCTTTTAACTGTCGAGGGTAACTCGTAAAAGAGAAAAGATGTTAAACCAAGCTGTAGTTGAAGCTTTATATTCTGCAACATATATCGAAAATTATTTGGACTGTGTGGAAAACTTACCAAATGATTTGCAGAGACACGTTTCCCGGCTCCGGGAACTTGATGCTACTTGTCAAAGTAATTAAAATTAACGATTTTTAAAAAGTTTTCATCGTGTGTATTTTGATATATTTTCATTACAAACATTTTACTTTTATAACTTGTCAAGTACTTAAGTGTTTAAAAAGATACAATATATAAATGTACAGAAAACTGTTGTGATAGAAATAATAAAAAGCTAAATGACATGAAAAATTCACATTCTTTTATAAAGTAAACATTGATTTCATATATGAAACCATTATTTTGCATTTTATCGTGTGATACTGTTTAAACAACTACGAAAGAATCTAGTTTTCATATATATTTTTTATGTTCTTATATTTTTATAGAAAAGATTATAGTACATATTATTTGAATTTTTCTTTCAACTTAGCATACTTACGAGAAGTTGATCAACAACAAGAAGCATTACGAAATGATACAGATCTGGCAGTCAGGAGAAGAGCACTTTTAAGAGTTCAACAAGCTTTGATTGCAGCACAAGAAATAGGGGATGAAAAATTACAAATAGTTCAACAAGTTCAAGATCTTATTGAAAATAAATCTAGGCAGCTAGATCTAGATTTTCGTAATCTTGGTAATCATAGATCTTCTTATGTTAATTTTTCACATTTCATAAAAATAAATACTTTTTAATCTTTTAATCTTTGGTGTCTTAAATTCTTTATAGATTTTGGAAAAGAACAAGAAACTAGTGAATCAGTGCGTGAAACAAATTCAAATATAAATTCCAACTCTTCCGCTAATGCAAATAACTCAGAAAGACAACCAAAAAGAGCTAGGAGGACAAGAACAGAGACAATGGTCGAGTCTTCTAATGCTATGGACATGATTGTAATGACAGAGACACGTTCAAATTCTTTGTCAAATACAAGTAATGGCAACCAAAAGAAAACAACTACTACCAACACTGGTAAGAAGAAGAAAAGAAAATCTAGGCAAGGTAATCAGCAAAATCAACATCGCGAAGATACTCCACCACCACCAGAGGATGATCTTGCAATAGACCCAGATGAACCGACATATTGTCTCTGTGATCAAATATCGTATGGAGAAATGATATTATGTGATAATGATTTATGTCCTATAGAGTGGTTTCACTTTTCGTGTGTTTCATTAAGTACCAAGCCAAAAGGTAAATGGTTCTGTCCAAAATGCAGAGGGGATAGACCAAATGTCATGAAACCCAAAGCACAATTCTTAAAAGAATTAGAAAGGTATAATAAAGAAAAGGAAGAGAAATCGTAGCAGGAAAATATTGGTGAGCAATTTAAACATTTTGGAAGACTTAATTCAAATTAAAGACAGTTTTTAAGACACATTTTATAATGTTAAGTACTTTTTAAAAACTTATTAAATAAATTGACTCGTGACAATGTATGAAAGAAATAATAGTAGTTTCATAAAAAAATGAATGAAATTACTCTGTAATTAAATGTATTGTTGTATACATATGCGTGTAAACTATCATATAATCAATTACAGTAGCAGATAAATTATATTTGTATAATATTCGCTATTGTAAATATTGTGACAACAGTAAATAAGTAGAGCAAAATAGATACTTTGATTGCTGTAAAATATGTTTTAAAATTGATTTGTATTTGTTCAAAGCTAAGAGATTAGTGGGCCTCTACATGCTTAGGGCAATAATATATAAATACCATATGCCTATGGTAATTACCTACAATATATATTCACGTTTGACCTACAATAGCAGTATTAAAAAAGAGGAACTTTTGTAATATAAATTAATTGTGTCATAAATAAAATAACTTAAGATCAATATCTATCTTAATCAATTTATATTACATGGCATAAAATTTTATTGTTAATTATCATTAATTCAATATGTATTAAGTTGCACTTGTAGAATTTTATTGGATTATATTTTAAGAATTATAGATTCTTATGATTACATAAATTTTATAAAATGTATATGTATAAATGAAGATTATAGAATCTCTAAGCAGCAGTTATACATGTAACTTCGTTTTATATATCATTTCCTTCACTAATGAAAATTTAATTTGTATATATACACATTGTATTTTTAGAACATAAAACTTTTTTAATACATGATGTACAATATATTTAATAAGCTATAATTTTTCATAGCTGATTCGAAATTCGAATATAGAGTAAAGCATGTTGTTTTGTAAAAATAATTTACATGCTTTACATAATTATAAAAAAGATTTTTTTATGAAACATATTTATAAAAACAATTTTAATGTTTTTATTAAATTTAACAATTTTTATTATGATAACGGTTTTAATTTTTTTTTTACCCTTTCCTCTTTATCATTTATATAAGGAGACTAATTAATACATATTGTTATGAATAATGTTCCAACTTTATTAAGAAATTACAAGTTGCTATTAATAGTTATCATTTGATTACTAATTTTAATTCTATGCTATATTATTTATACATCGTAATTGTAATTAAAACAAAACTAATTTCAGTTTCCATAGGATACATTAGTAATTTAATTTATTAATTTTGAAATTATTTTATTCAGATTTTATATTTATGTATAGCTGATAGTTACAATGTAAATTGATGTCACAAAATTGATAATTATACGTATATCTTTTATTTTTATAATTTTGTGTATGGGTATCTAAACCCCAAGTATAATGAGCAAAATGATACACATTTTATTTATGTTTATAGATAAAGATCACATAATACGATTTTACATCACTCCACAGCTCTACGTTTTTACATGTTTGAAACAGAGTTAATATTAAATAAATCTTTTTATTTCTATAGTATAAAACTAGATAGCACTCTTAATTAGAATATATAAAAAAAAATCTGTAGAACAGTGGAGTATTTAATGTCTTGTTTTAGTAGGTGAGAAAGAATATTTCAGGCCATGAATTTCTAGAACATAAAAAGGAAAGAAGAACATGAAATAAACCTTGTGAAAACACTGAATGAATCTTAATGTCAGCGAGCATCTTCTATATGACTTTCTTGGAAGTTCAACCAAGACTGTTCAACAACAGTAGCTACTCTCTTCTCATATTCCCGCTTATTTTCTTGATATAATTGTGCAGCTAATGAATTTGCTGGAGAATTTGGATTTGGTTCATCCAAAAGGGACTGTAACAAATATTTTATAGACTTTGTTATGACATAACATAAGTTTATTCTAAACATAAACAGCACAAAAATTTAAAGAAAACCATAAAACTATAAAGTGAAATTATGTATTTATTACGTATAGTATGTATATATACATATATACACACATATATGTATGTATATAGATGTACACACACACACCCACACACATATACATATATATATATAAGTATACTATTAT
>NIJG01000003.1:256991-276440 GCA_002201625.1 Euglossa dilemma
ATATATATATATATAGATATATAAAAGTGAATTTATGTACTGTATAAAGTACTGAAATTTAATCGAAATATACCTCTGTGCCTGTGAAAGGCTCTGTTTTGTAGCACAGAAACAGAAAACGCCAAATATGAATTATCTTCTAAAGTTTAACATCACTAATTTCAAATCAAATATCGAAATAATCGATCTGTTATCAAATATCGAAATAAATAAATACACAATTTTATAATAATTTATTATTCAACATTGTAAAAATTCGGTCTAATGTTGCACATTGTGGTAGTTCAATAGAGCTTTAGGAAGAAACATGCTAATATATTTAGCGTTAGCTTCTTGGTAAGGCTGCACGTTCTCCACTGTATCTGATGGCTGTAGGTGGCTGATTGATGCTGCAACAGCATTGTGGAAACGCCTGCGACTAATCCGTAAAACTCTGCTCCACGCAAGCCTTCACTCGCTTCTCATATTCACGTCGGTTCTCTTTGTACAGTTGTGCTGCCATGGAGTTGGCAGGCGAATTCGGGTTCGGGTCACTTAACAGCGACTGCAACCACATAAGTCATACTCATTACACAAAACTTTTTATATTTCTTTTTAATAATGCATGGTTATAATCATACGTAGATGATACTTTTATTTGGTAGTGGTGATTAGAAATATACTCGAGGTTGAGTTAAATAAATTATAAGCACAAATTTTAGACTAATATTATATGCAAATAATTTTCAAATTTAATGAATCAGACTTTGCTGAATTGCAACCGCTGTTAAGACAAAAAACTTACAAATCTTTTTTAAGTTTTCATATGAAAATTAAAAGAAAAGAAGGTAGATAAAAGTACATAAAATTATAAAACATCGATATATTCTTTTTTATGAAACAAAAGAAAATTAAGCACATTCCATTTTCAAAATAAATACCATAAAATAAGCATTTAACTATTTTAACTGTCTTGAATATTTAGTAACTGCCATACAAAACGTATTTGCAAATTTTATACAAAAACTTAATTTCATATTATAAAGGTCAAAATGATACGTACAAAAGCAATTTAAAATTAATACTACTCAATTAATTGTCAAAACAAATAGCTATTTGCCAAAGCCTTACACTTACTGTTATATCGCTAATTTATTTAACATGCAATATGTATCTTTTATGGCAACATGTTAATTAATGAGGGCAAATATAATACTCATAAAATATTTAATGTTAATATATGTTTAAGGCTTATTAAATTATATTAATTATGTAAATTACAAGCTTGTAAGGATTAGTAAGTGTTTTCAATACCTGTATGGATGTTAGAATAGCAGATACGTCATAAGTAGGGCTCCAACGATTCTGTAATATGTCCAAACAGATGCCTCCATCAGCATACACATTGGGGTGAAACATCTTACTAATAAATCTCACTGTAGGTGGTTTGTTTGGATATTCTTCTGTAAATTCTATTGTAAGTTTAAAGGTGCCATCTTCAAATGGAGTGTCATGTGGTCTAAAAAGATAATAAAGTATGCCACAAAAATACATATTATCATAAATTATTATAAATATGAATTATCATTCTGAAATGTACTATGTGTATTCTTACCCGAATATAACTGCATTCCATATCATAATATTATTGTCTGTAGGTGCTCCTGATACTCCAGTAGGTGGATCTTCTTGTAATCTATCCATAAAAACATTAAATTATACATAAAATATTAACATACACATATCAAATTCATTATTACTACTCGATATGCAAGAAATAAAAATTAACAATATCGCGCAAAAAGTTCTTTTTGGTAAAAATTGATAAAATGTTTGTTACATAGATTCTTTCATATAAATCTAACAAAGAATATAAATTTAGATCTTGTAAATATTTCAATGTCATGCCAATGCCTTTTAATATAAAACATTTTTTTACTAATATATATATCGTACGTGTACAATTAGAAAAAAGATATAAAGCATTTACATATGTATTCATGTTCTTTATTAGATTGCAAAACTCATTACTTATAATAAAATAAATAAAGAAGAATTAGATAAAGACTATTAAGATGTAATTTAAAAAAATATTTATTTTTTGGATTATTTTTTTATTTACAAAATAATGGATTCGTGAAGAATCAAAATTTACAAAACACATTATTACGAACCAAATGAATATTTATGAGAATCAATACAAAATGTCACAATATAAACAAAACCACAGTTGCTACGAATCGAACGTAATTTCTCAAATATTCTTTGTACAGAAATAAACACAGTTTTCTTATTCATCGATTGATCTTCAAAAGATTTTATTGGGAGTACAAACAAGACGTAATAAATGATTATAAACTCCTAATAATAACTTCGTAAGGCGGGCCACAATGACGTTCGAACGTCGTGTAACCTGAGGAGTCTTGAAAGAAATTTTCAATGATTCTGAGTGTACGGAAACGTTATAGGAAGAGAAATATAAATATAAATATCATTTACAATGGCGATAGATGACATACAAAACAATGACATAGGAATCTTGAGAATCACGATACCTCTTAAAGTCTCTCATTAGTCTCCTTCTTGCGGGGGTAGACATCCCTCACAAATGGGCTTGTCGCTCCCAAACCGTTGATACAAGTAAATCCCAAACGTTACAATACCGTCCACAACTCACGTTAATGTTGTTTCCCAATAAAAGAAATCACAATTCCGCACGACGGTAACTTCGAGAAACCTCGTCACATATACGAAAACGCCAGTTGTTTCTGCTGCGTACGTCTTTACCGTTTGTCAGTCCGAAGGCCACCCTATCGTACAATACCGTTATAGGTTGTTCAAAATTAATTCTACCTAACAGATTTCCGATTGGCACTCAATCGTGTATCGATATTATAACACCTTGAATTTCCACCGTCGTTCGTGGAAAAGGCCACCAACATAAAACCTACGTAATAATCACCCTGAGAAATTCGTTCACCGGACTGCCAAACCACGGACAGCTGGATAGATATACGGAGGGAATGAGGAATGAACTGTTTTGCGCATGACGTCACAAACTAAAATCGGACATCCCAACCAATGGTTCTTATTGCTATATTCGTTGTTCGATTTAAATTTATTATTCTGATTTCAAACAAATACTCTTCGCAAACGATTGATTTCGAGAAATAAAATCCAGTATGTTTGCTAGTAGTTTTTGGAATTAAAGTCGTGCTATGTCTAAGAACGTCACACAACACGGACTACACCAATCCCGAAATGTCGGTGATTTAAGCGCGATTTCCACTGTAACGTTTTTTTACCTTCAAGACTTATATCATATTTTCATTAATAATATGAAATAATTTAATTCGATACAAATACAATTTTATATAGCCTAAAAATTGAATTTTAATTAAGTTATGCAATCTATTCAGTCTGAAAAAAATATCATATTTTTATTTTTTTTTTAACGCGTGATCATTATATATATGTATTCTATCGTACAATAGATTTTAATGTATATTTGGTTTGACGTTACAACTACATATCTAGGGACTTTGTTGCTTTAAGATAAAAGAATTGTTACTGGTTACTATGGTTATTGAGCGCAAACTCTAGGCTACAAATTACAAATTAGAATTACTCGTTTGTTGTCTATGATCAAGTTCTAATTATAAAAATATTTGGTTACATCGTTTTCTTTAATCGTAATAGTTTGTATTGTTATCGTTGTACGTATCGAAACATAAATTATATAAATAAAATCAGATTTTTTACGTAATATTTACTTATACATAAAATATTCAAAAATCGATAAGAGTCATGGAATACTGTTAAAAGCGCACGCGTGAACCGATACTGATTCATGTCAGCTGTCCTCGTTGAATACAACTGTAAATTGAGAATTAAAATATTCTCTATCCTATCACGAAGTCTTCCAATGAAGAAATATAATTTTAATCAAACTTAATGGCTTGTGACAACAGGACGAAAGTATACTTGGGATATGAAGATGATTATGTCACTGATAAACATCGACCAAATATTAACTTTATGACAAATAAGATCGGTGGATTTCCAGTAAGTCTTGCCCTTTCCTAAATCAAGTTATTTGTTATATAAAAGAAAATTACATTTTAAAGCTTTCAACCGATCAAAGCATTCAATCGAATTTTTTAAATTCTTAAATTTCTCAAGTTATTTTTTTGATTAAATGTTATGTACGTATAGCGTAGTTTCAATTAATAAATAATCATTATTTCATATATATTTCAATAATCATTAATAAATTATCATTATATTTAATATAAATTNAAACATACTATCATTACCACAATGTAGATTATGCAGATTGTACCAACTCCTAGCTCTCCAGCTATATGTTCCATTAGATAACACTAAGTATCACCGAACACTTTATATTTTCACATGTATAAATCCAAACTGTTGGAATCAAAATGAAAGTTGGACTTGTTTGAGAGTTCAAGTACCAGAAGATGAATGTAAACCAAATGCTTTAGATAGTAGTAGTATAAATATACCATCTACAACATCATGGTTGTCAGATGCGGATGATTGGGGTGATAACATAAATGACAATTCTGAACAAAATGGAAACAATGTATTGCCAAATAATGTAACAGATTTTCATTTTTCATTGCAAAAAGATACGGATAAAAATATAAGAGAAGAATTTTCTGCATTACATGTTGATGATCCTAATGCAAATAGGTATGTAAAATTGATAAAAATTGTTAAAGAACTTTGATATTTGTAAAATTTAGCACTGTATTGGTTAAATGTAATTTATTTCAGTCCAGCAAGTATAGAATCTCCAGTTGGAATAGGTGCTGTAGGTAGATTAGATTCTCCTCAAGCATCTGCTGAAATTGATGGAGAAGAAAGCGAAGTTGTTTGTATTGATACTCCAATCCAGCCTCAATGTGATTTAATTAGTTTATTACGAGAAGTAACTCCATTTCCTATACAATTAGAATCAAATACTGATACAAAACTATCATTTGTTGAAATATTTCTTTCCGTCGAAGAAGAAGATTGCAGTCTAGATGTGCCACAACATGTTCGTGATTTACTTCTTGAATATCAATACAGAAATCCAGATTTATCATCAAAATCTGGAGCAGACATAGATGAAGGGAAAACTATAGAAACAGACTCAGAAAAATATGAAAAAGGCATTCCAATACATGGAGATGAAATGTTTCATAATTTCATCTCTCAAATACAGAAAAATCCTGGTCAACTTTTACGGTAAAAACATAAATATTCTTAAATAAATTTTAATCACGTTTTACACTGCTATAAAATTTTTTGTATTATTTCAAACTTCAGGTATTCTCGAGATAATTCTGCACCATTATTATTATATCCTATCAGTGGATGTGTCGGAAAATGTCGACATTGCGGTGGTGATATGACATTTGAAGTTCAGATTTTGCCTACATTGATTTCCAAGTTAACACTGCAACTACGAGTTGAAAAAAGTTTCCAAATCGAATTTGGAACTATTTTAATATATACTTGTGTAAAAAGTTGTTGGTCTCCAATGGATTTATACAGGGAAGAACATGTTATTGTTCAAGCAGAAAAATTATAGTGATACTACAATTAAAATAAATTTAATAGAATTTTGAACTTCCAATTTTAGAAGAACGATAGCTGCATTTTTTTGTAGGAAAATACCGTCCACCTTTTTGCGTATACATTAAAATTCGTAGCGATGGTGTATAAAAATAAAATTCTAATTCCTAATATAAGATTTGTTCAAAATACCTCTCTAAGATGTATTAGGGTAGTTATGAAAAAGAGACATTATTTTGGTTTTAAATTTAATGTAGTGTAAGAAGAAATATTATACATGGCTAGTTACATAAATACATAATCGTTAACGGAAATACGTTTACTTGTTCTATTATTTATAATTTTTTAAATTATTTTCAATAATTTTACAAAAAGTGAGGTACTAAATTATAAAACTATAATAATTAAATATTTAATTTTTAGTCAAAGGATGTTTCATAGGATATTCGTGGCTACCATATACATTATCCATTACATTTGAGTAGTAGGTGTAGTTATTAAATAATGGAGCATTTTCTATATTTGTTACAATTGTGCATATATTGTTATATGATTGAACTGTTGTCTTAGTTACAAAATCCTTTTCAAGATCTGAATTTCGAATACCAATACTATAAGATCTTGATGCACGTGATATATTTGCATATAGTGCATATACTTCAGTTAACATCTCAGTTACCTTATTTAAATCTGCATATTTTTCTACAACTTCTGATCCACTATTTTCAAGCAGTAATGACATACCTTCCATGACTTTCTCTATAGTCCCTTCTAAATATGTAGCAGCTACTTCTAATGATGGGTGGACATAATCTGGAATATTTAATTTTTTGGTGGATTTTTTTAATAATGCATCTAGTACATTATATTGAGGAAATGATAAAACATTCCTTTTTTTAAATACATGATCATGTATTGTCTTTCCAATATTTTGTAATATACTAGCTCCTGCATATGTACTAGCATCTATATTATTTGTATCCATTGTAGTTAAAGCTATGGCATCATGAAGTGCTTGTATATAAGATTTATTATTCATATAACCATGTATACCGACTAATTGTAGTCCTTCTTGAATACATTTCAAACATTTATTTGCACAATATACTTCAGTAATAATTTTCTCTAGGTCAGCATCCATATCTTCATAGCTATCTATCATTCCACTTGTAAGATATGCCATACTTTCCATAGTATATAAAGTAATTGTTATTTTAGCTACAATTTGTTTAACAATATCAAATTGATAGAAATCTCTATCATAATGTCTAATTTGTACAATGTCTGGTATTAACTGTTTCATAAAATTTCTTAAAATACTAATTGCCTGGCCTGTTATGTTTTGTCTCCCAGGTTTCAAAAACTCCATTAATGGCTTAAAAGCAGAACCAGGTGCACCTATCATATTTTTATTAGGAACTACTGTATCTGTAAAATTAATTGTACAAATAGGTGTTTCGTGTTTACCAATTGTATCACACACATCTGTGCAAGTTACATTTCCAAAGTCTTTTTCAACTAGGAATAAAGAGAATGAATCTGTTGTAGTCTGTTTCACGTTGGGCAATATATGTTTTGCATATACCAAAAACAGATTAGAATTTACTCCATTAACAACATATTGTTTTTTACCATTTAATAACCATGAGTCTTCTGTATGTTTTACAACATAAGTTTCAAAATTATTTATATTTGGTCCATAATCATCTTCGTATATACATATTGAAGGGAGTAATTCACCACTTATAATTTTTGGATAATATTTTTGTGTTTGACTCTCTGATCCATATTTGGAAATCATTTGAACTGGCAGCATATGATTTTTTACCATATATGTACCCAACCAAGGTAAATTACTAAGAGTTTCTATTAATTTCAGTGATTCTGTTTCAGATAAATTCACACCAAAATTTTCTTCATTCATGTATGTATTAAATACCTCGAGTTCTCTAAGCTGGCATAATACCTCATTTTTATCCAGATTTTTATTCATACAACTTGATACATAACATTCAATCGGTTTCAACCATTCATTATAACGCTCACATCTAGGTGATAATAGCTCAGGATAATCAAACATTTCTTTACTGACATTTCTTAAGATTAAAGATTTTAAATAAGAGTCCCTTTGTGGTTTCTTCTTTAATGGGCCAAATCCGCTATTTTCATTATTAATTTCTGGTGATATACTACTGTTTATGAATCTTTTTAATAAAAATTTGGATTTTACACTTGTAATTTTATTATTATTCAATAATTTTTGTGAGAACATAATCATATGGTTTTTGATGTATAAAAATAAAAGAAGACGAAAAATAGATAATTTTTAAATATAGATTAATTATTAAAATTCTGAAAATAGTTTTATTTTCTATTTTCTATGTAAAAAAAAACAAATGTGAGTGCCAGACTTCAAATATTATTGTTCTTTTACTAAACTATTGCAGATTAATGTGATTTCCATTTAGTGTCAACTGTATAACTTTAATGTTACTACTGGTTTAAGAAGTCGTTCGTTGCATGTAGAAGCTTGTTACATTTAATACGTTAAACTTTTTCAGGCATTAAGAAACAAAATATTTTTAAATTATATGATAATAACAAATATTATCTTAAAATATTTCAGAAATTCAAACAAAAGAATCGTTTGAAATTTATATGATATAGGGATTTTTTATTTTGACTTGGTGTTTACTATGCTATATTATGCGTAAAGTAAAGATGGCTTGAAGGGAAGTCAGAGTTTAGGTTGAGTACCATTTTATAACAAGAAGAATTTCAATTTTCTTTTTCTATATAAAAACTATCTAAAATTATGTCATATTTAAATCAACCAGATTATGTACGTTATGTGTGTAACTGTGGTTCTTTAAAACCAATTTCGAAGATTTATTTCTGTAGGTATTGCTTAAAGATCCGTTGCGGATATTGTGTCTGTCAAGAGGTATATTAATTGTTAATACTATTTAATTATCGCTTAATTAGTATTATAAAGATTATTGAATCATTTTTTTACAGAACGAAATTATACAAATTTGTTTAACTTTAACGAATAAATAAATACGAAATTTTTATTTTTGTTAATAGATTGATTCACATTATTGTCCTAATTGTATGGAAAATTTGCCATTATCAGAAGTTCGCATTAGAAAGAATAAGTAAGTTTTAAATACATTAAAATTTACAAATATACATTTAGTTGCAATTTATAATATCTTATAAATATATTAACAGGTGTTCAAATTGTTTTAAATGTCCATGTTGTTTTCAAACATTATCCACGAGAGCTGGACATGTACCACTAAGGGTAGCACCAACTGATGGAGAAGATTCTAAAGATGTTAAAACAACGCCGAAAAAAGTTTACTATTTAGCATGTTCATTGTGTCGATGGACTTCTAGAGATGCTGGTATTCCAGATCAGTCCGGGGGTATGTTTATTTAAAATATTTATTACATTCTATTACTGTGATATATTATGATACTATGATATTATTATAATATGTATTAAACATTTTTTAATAATGAAATTATGGTATTGTTCTGTGTTTTAATTAGCTACCGGGTGTTGGCCTATTACAGATATTCAGTTTTTAATATTATACTTAATTTTTTTATTTTTGCTTTAGATTATGTCTAATGCAACATCTACTATGGTTCGTAAACATATTGGACTTCCTCCAATCACTACTATTGAACAACCAACTGATGAATTACCCCCAGCAGTTGCCAGTGCAGAAGTAGAAGAATTGCCAGTAGATATTTTTACAGAACCAATAGAAATAACTAAGAGTAAGCATTTACTCATATCAGAAATATTAAAACAGAATTCTTTATTTTAAAAATAAAATGAAAAATAAAATAAAATTTAAATATAGTTACCACGTTGGAACAGCGATTACAACATCCAGAGGTACAAGCAGAAAATGTAAATGAATTGCGTCCACAACGTAGACAATTCTTAGTTCGAAGATCACAACGATGTCGAACTTGCGAACATAATCTTTGTAAACCAGATTTTTGCTCGCATTTTGCAAAATTTAAGATTCAACTTGCAGCATTGTAAGTTTATATTTTCCAAATTTTTATGTCTTTGATATTAATACATTTCTATGTCATAGTTATCATGTACCAGAAGTGAGGATTGTTACCTGTGAACCACTTCGTCCAGGTAAATCAAGTGAATTGTTCTTAAAATTTTGCAATCCAACTCAGCATCAAACTCAGGTAACGTTGCTGTCATTGGACACACCAATGACTCCTATTGTAACAGTGGATGAAAAAGAGGAAGAGCTTAAACAAGAAACTACACAGCAGGTAAATGCTTATTTTCAAAATTTTATTGTTTTATGCTGTTTCTTTTTTACTATTTCAATAATTTTAGGGATCTGAATCTCCAAATTTATTACCTTCTATTGTAAGACAAGTGCCTATAGCAGAAGAATCTAAACCTATTAAAATTAATGCCAATGCAGATTTAGTTCTTCCACAAAAACCTCTTATTCTGCCACCTAGAGATGATGCTGCTGAATATGATGATACTGGTGACACTTATAATTTCCAAGATGATCGAAGGTCAAAAGTCTCTTTGTTTTATATATCAATATTTTACTTAAAATTATATTTCATTGTATACTAAAAATTCAATATTTTTCTTGAAGGTTCGTGATCTGGCGAAAAGGTAACAAAGCTATAATAAAGTTACATGTAACTCCAAACGAAAATATGCAAGAGGGTCAATCAGTTATAGTTGGCTTTGTTATGCAATATGGATATATGAATACAATTGCTACATTGGAACATGAAGCCCCTAAGAAACTAAAACTCAAAGTTAAGCTTTTTGTTACCGTAGGCAATATTGTTGGAAATGCTTAATGCTTATTAATATATTACATGAATATTAATATTTATAAATATTATAGAACTTTAGTAATTAATATGCACCTCTAATTATTTATATACTAATTTATATTAATTTTGCAATGAATGGTTATCAATAAATGAATAATTTTTATGTTAAAATAGAAACATAGAAGTAACATTATGAATTTATATAAAAGATAAGAGTACTACATGTGGTATTGATTAATATTAAATAGCTTTTGTGACAAAGTATATTACCATTTGTATAGATAAGATGAATATAAAAATATAATACAGCATTTTTTTTTTAATTTTTATTTTTGGAAGTTAATAAACCACCCACAGAAACATAAATTACAACCTTCGTCCGCGACGACCACCCTTTCTACGTGTAGAATCAGATGGAATTGGAGTGACATCTTCAATGCGACCAATTTTCATACTAGAACGTGCAAGTGCACGCAGTGCAGATTGTGCACCTGGACCAGGAGTTTTTGTTTTATTACCTCCTGTTGCTCTCAATTTAATATGAAGTGCTGTGATTCCAAGGGATTTACATTTTTCTGCTACATCCTATCCAAAAAAAAGCACTGTTAATTTAAAAATATTAAAATTTATTATTTATTTCATAATTATATATATATTTTTTTTAATGTAACGCGTGTATTCTTTTAGATAAAAAAAGTGTTTTATATAGGTACACTTCCATATCAAAAAAGAAATTTAGTTTACCACAAACATGAACGCTCCTACAATTAAAGAATATGATTTAGGAGCTGCCTGAATGTGGTTAATTAAAATAAATACTGTAATTTAAGCGTATTTACCTGAGCAGCAAGCATAGCAGCATAAGGAGAAGCTTCATCACGATCTGCTTTCACTTTCATACCACCAGTGACTCGTGCGATAGTTTCCCTTCAGTAAAATGATTATATTATTATTTTAAAATAAAATATTAAGTCATTAAAATAATTTAAAATTAGTACTCAATATACCTTCCAGAAAGATCAGTTACGTGGACAAATGTATCATTGAAGCTCGCAAAAATGTGTGCAACACCAAAAACAACTTCACCTTCACGGAGTTGGGGTCCGAGGGATACTTGAACCTCTTCCTTTTGTACCTTTCCCCTTTTCGGCGGCATTTCTACATAAAACATTTTATTTTCTTATAAATACATATATTTATTATAATTACATGTTTTGAAATTATTTCATACAAACAATTGGGGTTCTCATAGGTTATGTTTCTACAAAGGTTCAGAATAAGTACATAAGAGCCTCGTGACGTAAAATTTATCCAACACCATCTTCGTATTAAATGAATAATAAAAAGATAATTTAAGCACAATTTACTCAAATAGATCTATTTCATTTTTTAAATATGTTATTTTTTTAAGAAGAACAAGCAATTTTAACAAAAATACCTGTAAAACGAACTTACTGAAACTCCCTGATCTAACGCAACAAACACAGAATGTCTAAAGGAAGATAACTTCCGGCGCGTGAATCGAGTCAAGTTTCGATAGTATCGACAATCGAAATTACATATAAAACACCAAATATTTTTAAGAGAGATAAATAATTATTACAAGCATCTAATGAGTATAGAAAATTAATTTATTTTAATACAAAATTACAATTTTTTAAGAATTATTTTTTATGATTATTATTTTAATCAGAATCGTCCAGAACGAAAATTTTAGCTCCACTTTGTTTAGTTTTATGCGATGATCCCGTATGAATCTTTAATGTATTTTGATCCTAATAGTATAACATATAATGATGTAATTATTAACAATATAAGTAAAATATGGTATATGATATATAAATATAGTAAATAAATTTTTTGTTTAAATAATTTTTGCAACTTACTTGTTTCTTTCTTGGTTTTTTTGCATGTAGAATTTTAGTTGGAGCTGGTACATTTGGGTCAGGTAAAATTATTGGTTTTATTTTACCTCTTCCACGACCAATTCCTCGTGAACCTCGACCAGCTCCTCTACCTCTTTTAGGTTTAGACATATTTCTTTCTTCATCTTCATCTTCATCTTCATCTATATCACTGTGAAAACTTTTTTCACTTCTGTTTTTTGTACTGTTAGATGATGTTTGCGACTGAAAAAATAATTATTTTATATATAATATTGTGCACCACATTTGTTTACCACAATTTTATATCAATTTTATTATAATAGTTATTTTTAATTCAAATATACCATCACTGGTATATCTTCTTGCTCTTCTTCCATTCTTATATCTCTAAAATTTCTAATTTCTTTAGAAATAGATTCAGTAGTATCAACATCACATTTTTCTAAATGTGAAATAGTTTTCTTCATTTGATGATTTATAATATCTTTAAAAGCATCTGTATCACCTCTATCGACAAATCGACTTAATGCTTCATTTAGACCATTAACAGTTAATACTGTTAATTTATCCCTATTTTCTTTTAAACTGAAGAACTTTTTTACTCCTCCTTGTACAGTTTTGTTCCAATTCCTATCATCCTAATTAAAAATATTTTTAACTTTATATTTGAAGAACTATGAAATATAATAATAATAGTATAATAAGATTTATCTTTACATCATCATAACAAAGAACTTGTGCCATATTTTGAAGTTCATCGTTAAGATTTTGAATATTTGACTTTTTCTGTTTGTTGACAAATTTTTGTTTACGAAATATAATCATGTCCATGGGATTCGCAACCTCATCACAATATTTTTGTACTAATCTGAAATGTATTATATTCTTTTATGTCAGTCACTATTCTTAAGTTAATTTAATATGAAATTGTAGATAAAATTTAGTTTTACTTCATTTCACCAAATAGTTCATCATCAGAGCTATAAAATATTCTTAAACGTATCAAAGGCAAAATAGGTTGTTTAGGGTGGCCAGACAATAGTGTGGCAGCTTTAGGCATAAGTTCATCTTGTATATAATTATCAACAAAATTATGTACAGATTCAGAAAGTGGCTCATTATAATTTTGTGGTATTTCTTCATCTTCAAGAATTAGGTTGTCAAAAATAAATGGCCTAACAGTTTGTAATTTCAACTTTGTAATTTTAAATTTTAATTTATTTACACTTAAAATACCAACATATTTAGGTTTTGCTTCACTTTCACATAAAGAGGTGGCAACAGAACTTCCTGTAATTTCACGTTTACAAGTTTATATATATATATAAAATTTTTATAGTGTAGTTTGAACAACATAAATAACATATAATATACCTGGCTGTGAAATAAAATACTCTGCTTCTGGAACAAATTCTGGAGTAATACGACATTCATGTTCATGACCCCACATAATAAGATTAAGAAAACTTGGTAATTTATGTTGTGGAATATATCCATGTTCACTATATGGTGACCGATTCTGATGTAAAACAAACATATTGAAACAATTTGAAATTTCTGTCGGACGTAACATGTCCACCTACAAAAAAATCTATATTTATTAAATAGGTATGAAAATTTTATATATCAAAAAAATCCATATTTTCTCATAATTATACTTTAGAATCCCTAAACAATCGAGATAATCTTTGATCATTTATGTAACTTAAACCATAAAGTGCAATATGGGTTTCACCCTTTTTCACAATTAAAGGAGGAATGGTTATTTGATTAAGATCTGTCCATTTTCCAAAATAATTTATTAAACCAGATACTGATAATAAATCCATTGATCCAACAGTTCCAAAGCCTATTTTTTTATCAATAACAAAAAATGAGATGAAAAAATATTATAATTATGCTTTATTTGATAGATAAATATAATGTTTCTTACTTGGGTCATCATGATTTCCATGAATAGAAAATATTGGCATACCAACATTTAAATTTGGATCTTCATAGTTTACAGTTTTATAGGCACAGTGATTGAATACAACTTCTGGATCACTCAAGAACTGAATTTTAATCTCCCTAATACACAGTATATATTTCAATTAAATATATAAAAAAATATGACAAAATTTCTTTATTTACCTGGATCCCAAACAATACTTTCTTAATAATTCCATGCATTTTAATATTGTAGTTTGTGATGGTTTGGTATCATGAAATAAATCTCCACCAAGAAGTATAAAGTCTACCTCGTATTCTTTACCATACTGAAGTATTTCTTCAAATGTTGTAAAACTATCATCTGATTCTTGTCCTTGCGTTAATAAATATCGATATGAGCATGATATTATAAATAATATTTTACTATAGTATTTTATGTTAGTAATAAAAATAATATATTTGTTAAAAATATATCAAAATATGTAAGAAAAGTTAGTCAATAAAGTTTATTACTATACCACTAAATATTTAAAGAAACAAACCTCTTTTTTTGTTATATTCAAAACCTAGATGATTATCGGTTGCTAATAAAATTTTGATTGTATTATGTGGGTCATTATCTGGATTATTACTCTCTTTAGATGACATTTTGTATACTAAATGTTTCTTCTTAAACCTGTCAGGAGTGATAATATTTCACACTATAATCAAAATAACACGCAATGTGAAACTGTGTGTTTTAAAGATATAACGACAAATAAGAAACATGAAATATTGTTTATAGTTGCATACTGCACTTATTGAAATAATGACTATATTAGGAAAAAGAACAGGTTATTCTATGTGCATTAAAATCGAAAATATAGAAAACGGCGCGAAATTTGTTATCTAATAAAGCATTATGATTGGATACAAATGTTACTAGAATTGATCAGCAAATCAGAATTTAGCGATTAACGATACAGAACAGAACCTATTGTATAATACAAACCCAATTTTATAAGGTATAAAATTTACAAAATTCAATGAAGATGGAAGTATCTTTTTAGTAACGATATTTAAATTATTATTAAAAATATTTTGTATTTCTCTAATTATACAATTTTTAATTCAAAGTCATTCACCATATAACTCGATATATTTACATTTATAATACTTTTAAGTCAGTGATTATGATATTGATAAAATATATGTATATACTTATATTTCGTAATATTTAAAATTAAAATATGTAGAAAATTCTTTTTAAATATTTCTTTTTAAAAGTTAAATATAGTAAGTAGTATAAATATAGTTTTATTTAAAAGTTATTAACATACTTCAAATGTGTTTAATTCCGTAAATTCTGGTTGAGTTAAAAAGGAATTTAACGAGAAAATATAAAGAAATTAAAGACTAAAATATAATAGAAATAGCATAGGTTTTGTTTGATACAAAATATAATGCTATAATAATATTAATAATAATGAAACTTTTACATGTTTTAATCCAAGTTTCAATAAAAATTTATTTAAAACATTCGAAATTAATGTTTTGTAATTATTAAGTTCAATATTACGATTACAATTACGAGTAAATAATAAAGTCATACATAAATACTGTATTCGATTATATTTCAGTTAATTCAGTTGAGTAGAATCGTAATTCGATTGTCAATTTGGATTTCGGAGTAAGATGTTTCGTATTTGAAGAAAATGCCGCGAAAGTATCGGAGCTAAATCCGAAATGGTCCGAGTAGAACCGAAAAGGTGAGACGGGTAGGGGTCGTTGGGGCGGCGTTCCGATCGCCACCTAGCGGTCAGTCGGCAGTCGTTGCAGCGAGGCACAGGAGAAGGTTCGCTCGCCATATTTGTTGTTGTCGTTGATGGGGTAGCCTAGCTGGAGTTTCGGTCTAGTGCAGTGGTGCAGTGTGCGATTCTAACGTAAAATATTAGGATTATTCGAGTGCCCGTGTCGGGCTTAACCTTCGCGGAAGGTACCGTGGACACGGTGGAAAATGTCTCTTACATAAAACTGGTGGGGCAGTGGTGGCTCAGCTGTCCTACTCTGTTGTCGAGTGCGCCGTTTTATGTGTGTATGTGCGTATACATATAATATACATGTTGTGTACTATTCCCCATTCTGTTCTGGTTCCGTACTGTTCGTTCGGTGGTGCTAGTAGTAGTAGTAATAGTAGTAGTAGTAGTAGTAGAAGAAGGAAAGAGGGGTGTGAAGTGCACCAGTGACGGAACGGTAAACTTGTTAGAGAGGGTGAGGTAAGCAGGAAAAGGGTTAGAATCTATGTGTACAAAAGGTGTGAAAGGTGGAACAGTGAGACATACGGGCCAGTAGATGTAAGACAGGAGAGGGGTTGCTCCCCTATGCGGGGTCGGGGTCGTCGCACGTTCTTGACGTGGGTCTGTCGACCCGCCAAGGTCCTTATGCCTTCGTCTGTCGCGTCACTGATACGCTCGTGTCCCTCTTTCGAATTTTCTTTGCCCTTTCTTCTAGACGGCAGTTCAACCTAACCTAATCCTTTCTAACCTTAATCTTACGCCGTTCGTTTGACGTCCGCCACAGACTACATACACTTCGCTGACAAATAGAACATTACTTTTTTTTTTTTTATCCTTTACACGAGACTCTGTATACCGACATTTCGATGCTTCTCTTCTTGTTCATATTCACGGTTCGCGTGGAATTATTCGAGATATTAAAAAGTTACTTTTACATGCAAAAAATCAATACGCTTCTTCAAACATCGAAGCGACGTGAATCAGCTGTTCCTGTTTTACCTCGCGTTCCAAGCATCGTAACGTTTTTGAACATTGATTGCAGTGTCGTGTATCCACGGTACGTTCATTTTTTCCAAAAATTAAACAAGCACTCGCTGATTTTGAACGACAACTGGTAGAATTTAATTAATCGAATTCATCGACGTAGCTTAACGTTCGTATCATCGTGTCGTCCTTTCGATGCACGTGCAAACAAGCGTGCAAGAGAAAATTCTTTTCCCCGTGATACTTTTGCGTTCGCACGAACAATACCGAACGGTCGACATTATCTCGCGTGGAAAAAAATCTTTCGCGCGAAATATTCAATTATTCGCTTTAAATATTCATTCCGAGTCGAATGTTAAGCGATTAACTTCCGGCGACGTTGCTGTATTTCGGTTTAAATTTATCTTCGGAAAATAAAGCAGAACCGAATAACAGAATTGGAAAGTGAAAGGTGACCTTCCTGCGGCATCACGGACAAAACACGACAGCAACAATGACGAATAACATTTGAAAATGTGACGAAGTGTTATTGACCCGATTAATCTCATTAACACGTCGATGTTGAATGAAGTTCTAAACGATATCGGGAATCGTTTTTTAAATAATTACATAACGATATACCGTTATTCTCAACCGAATTGGTAACAACGACAAATATAAACAACAATAATAGCGATAAACAACGATCGTTGAAATTTAATTATCAAAATACCGAATTTCGTTTTAAACATCAGTTTTATCTATATTTACGTTATCGTACAACAAATTCGCGTAAAGTTCAGCGAAGTGCCGAAATTTTTCCTAGATAGAAAGTACGGTCCCTTAACAATTACTATGCGGCGTACAATGGTATTGTAACGTTGCGTGTATACCGATTCGAGGAACAATTAAAAGTAGCGGCTGTTATAGCCGTGGGTGATAGCCGAGAGGGCTAATAGAGGGGAAGTATCGGGCGCCGTGTTGGCGGTGGTAAAACGGTGGTTAGGGGCGTACGCTCGGATTTACCAATTACCCTACCAAGCCCGACAAATCAGAGTTCAATTAACAAATTTCATAGGTGCTCGGTCATGAAAAGCCCGGCGAACACGTAACTCGCAAGCATCGTGTCTAAAACATTCGTCCTACCCTACACATTTTTTATATTTCCTATTTTTCTTCGCTCCTTCATCTTTTTCCCGAATATACAACGTAAACAATGCGTACACGATATCAGGTTTTTTTTTTTCTTTTAATTTTTTTGAACAAGCCGTCTATTTATTGTTCCCACTGCATGTCTGACGTAATTTTACTGTTCACGTTTTGTGATTGTTCATTGGTAATATGGCATCGTACATGTTGTTTAAATTGCTATCAGTACGTATCGCGATAAATATTCATGTGTGTAATAAAACGTTGAAAGCGAGAGGTCTAGGCCCTTTGATAATAGCAATACCGTGTTACCGACTGTTTTATTGCAATACAAATTTAACAATAATCATAAGAATATACCAGTTACCGACGTGTGTACCATGTACATCGTGTTATCCGTTATGGAGGTTCAAAGTAAAAGATATCGGTCCTTCTATAGACAGATATATTTATTTGCCATTAAGCAAAGGCAAGCGTAGTTATTCGGTGGCTTAGCCTGCAGAGCATTCGCCCCTGAGACCCACTATCCCAGGTTCGAATCTCCCTCCCTCCCCCATCCCATACGCCTCGATAATTTTCTCCACATCTAAATAACACAGCGCGCTTAATCCAGGTTGTGTGCGTGGTTTAGTTTCCTCCTTTGCATAAAATTTCCCTTTTACCTCTCTCTATTTCCTCCACCGAGAAGATACACTTTCCTCTACTTACAATATAACCCGTTATACCGGATATCCCTCCAAGGAAATCAAAAACGGAGGAAAAAAAGATCCTCGTATGTCGGAGATAAAAAAATAATATACTCTCTCTCAAAAATCTCTCGGAAAAACAAAGAAAGAAAAAGAAAGGAGAGAAAGAGAAAAAAAACACACCAAAACATCGTTGTTAACAAAAAAAAAAAAAAAAAAAAAAGGGTTTGGACCTTTGTAAACGAGAAAATGACACGTACGATGCGGCCATTAATTCGAAAGAAAGGAAGGAATAGGTGGAACACAGCGTTTTGAAAAAAATAACCTCGAAAAATGTTCTCCCGCAGGCGGTGATCCGCGTGGGGCACAGGGTTCCTTCGACCCTTCGTTTGCACCTTGAACAGTGGCTCGGCTCGTAAGAGACGGCGGCGGTGTCGTCGCTTCGTGATCGCGGTGGGGCCGTGGACGGAGTACGGTGGTCGTTCGGGGGCGCAGTGGCTCGTATTGTCGCGCGTACCGATTCGTACGACAATTAAAACTGGCGGGCAATCTGGCTCGGTCTCCCGTGGTGGTGGGTGGTGGTAGCGGCGGCGGTGGCGGCGAAGGCAGTGGGAGCGGCGGCGGAGGAGGAGGAGGAGGAGG
>NIJG01000003.1:276625-302997 GCA_002201625.1 Euglossa dilemma
GCGGTCCGCAGATAATCGATTGGGAGGAACCCGATCGTTACTCCTTCTACGACTCGGATCGTTTCGAAGAGGATTCTTTGTGCAGCTGGAGCAGCGAACCGGCCTCGTTGTGCAATAACTGGAGGGGATGGCGACGACCCACCGCCGGTTTGGGCACCACCAAGAAGCCCACGGAAGGTGAGTCGAGTTTTTCTATCGGACCATGTCGTCGTCGTCGGGTGTAGCGCGCCCGGAGTTTGCTTGCTGCGGTCATTCGAGGTCAGACGGCAGCAGATGCGTTCGTGGAAGAAAATATCGCTGTCGGCGGAATAGTTTGTTCGCGGGGACTGTGACCTCGAATGGCTTAACCGATCTGAGGTGTATCGACGGGTAACACGTGGGTTGTTTGGTACACGCGATCGGTCGTTTGTATACAGAGCGACGTATCGCGGTTTTGATTGGCGAATTAACGCAGGGAGAAAGAGCGAGGTTTTTCGAAGTTTTTACGAATTTGGAAAGTTTATTCCGCGAGATTGTCGATATACGTGTTCCTCTTCTGTTCTTCTTTTGATGTATCCACTGGTTAAACGAGCCACTGTGTATAATTGTACTTAGCGGGACGAGGAAGTAACAGGGAAGGTTTTGTTTGCGACGCGGTGGAATTTGGTAATTTGTTATTCCGAGGCGTCTTTAAATTTAACCGTTGACTCTCCGCGCGCAGCCGTGTGGTCCGACGCAGTAGGTCCATTATCTTCGGTAGCCTAAGAGGTATGCATTGTCACTGTGTCCGCAAGATGAACGTGTGGCAATGCATTGTAATTCTCGCGTCTCTTTAAGCGTCGTTCAAGATGCCCGCATATTCTATGACGCATACAAATTCCACGTTGGCTCGAGCGGGCAAGGTTAATGATTTCTCATCTTCCTGATGCATCGTCACGTTTCTTCGTGCTGTTTTATTCCTACTGATCTCTCGTATTTCGCAATCGGTGACGTTAGACTTCTCTCGAACGGGCTCGATTATTTCGAGTTCGATATCGATGTTATCGATAATATCGGCTTTTTTCGCTTGGCTAGGCCGGTACTGTGCGCGGATTTCCACGCGGAAATATCTCCATAGGAGAAAGTAGGTGCTATAATAGAGGGCGGGAAGTTCGAGACGTATTCCCGTTGCTGCGGAACGCTTTCTGTTCGGAGATTTACCGTAAACCCGTCTCTCGAGGCAAATCGAACCGGAGAAGCGTCGAAACGCGATGATCGAAGCTTTTTTTTCCTTCTGGCAACTGTAATTGAGTTGGCACGTGGCCGACGCTCACGCGCGACGTAAATTACTTTCTTACCGTTGCCCGAGAGCGTGCATTACACCTTGTAATAATAATTTGTTACATGGTTGTGCGTTGTGAGTCGAAGCGTGAAGCCGAGGTCAATTATTTTACCGCAGCGTCGATTCGACCGCGACTCTTGTAAAAACACGTTCCCTGCAGTTGCGCAATTTTTGTAGAAAATGACGACTGGCAGATCAAATCGGCGATGGTTTAATAAATTTCGCACCGCCTCGTCTCGATACGTGGAAATACTTAACGGACTTCCTTATAAATTCCTTACGACACCGAAGATATTTTTCTCGCCGCCGCGTACAATCGCGTTGCATTGATAATAAGGAAGAAGATAGCAGATACCGTGGCCGAGCTACTATGAGATATCTCGCCTTCGCGTAAACAATATCCCCCGTTTTCACGGTTCTATCTTAACGGTAAAAGATAGAAGGAAATCATTAACAAACACCGTTTCATAATATCGAAGCTTTATCAAGCGTGCGAGATTGTGTTTACCTCGAACGGGACGTACAGACACGTACGCGTTCGAGTGTATTATTGTCGTTATACACGTTCGCGAAACATCTTCGCGTTCCATTATGTCATCGCGTACGTATATACTGGTCGTCCCGTTGGCAGAGTTTTTATTTCCTCTTAGTTGAAAATGTTCCAAGACCATTGCATACGATTCATTGTACGTAACTATAATCCACTCGTATACGTACTCGATTTCGTTCGTAACCTAACTCGACGAAGAAGAAAACGCGACGAACGTCTTCCAACGGTTTGTTTTCGAACTAAACGTAAACCGTTGTCCGCGCGATTCCCGCGGTTGTATGTTTTGCAACAGTGTAGTACAGATTCTACTAATCTTCGGGTGTACATAGACGCCGGGATTAATTGGTCGCGTTAGAAGGAATGGGAATCAGGTCGGTGTTTCCGATCGAAATGGAGGATTCGCTCGGCCGTGTCTCGCCCGGTCCTTTGCCCGCGCACACACGTCCGCGCATCGGGAGGCTGCGCGCGCGTACACGCGCGTGTATTTACTCGGAACAGAAGGGAAGTCAGATTTCACTTCATCCTCGCCGCTTCTCTCTGTGGTATATATATTCCTTTCCTTTTTCTCCACGGTCCTTGCACCGCGGCGAGGCGATCAAGGCCGAGAAAAAGACCAAACGGAGAGCGAGACAGAGAGGGAGAGAAGGAATCGTACTCGCTCTCATTCGCGCGCGTAAACACTCCGCCTCTCGCGTCCGAGATTTCGTGCCCGCCTGCCTCAACCGTCGTCGAATGTTATCAGGTGAAACGGTTCGCCACTGAAACACGTCGAACGCGTGCATGCCGGCAGAATTAACGTTTCAAAACGTTTGATCTGGGGAATTTTACAAACGTCAAGCGACGATAAGTTCGCCGGTCAACGTTGTGAAAATAGTGTTGTGCTCACGTGTTTTGTGGTTATGTACGTCGCGATTTAATCCACGAGGATTTATTCCGTTGACAGAATCGGAGAAAAAGCAACGGAAAAGTTAGAATAAATAACGAGAGTACATCTAGTCACTTAGAAATTAAATCTGTAAGAAATAACTCGATTGGAATTTTCGATTATTTTATTTCGGAATAAAGTAATAAAATATATAAATCGTTTTCGATTCGTTATAGTTTTCCCTGGTTTCCGTTATCACGCGTTCACCTTTTCGCGTTTATTTACGATGTACAATAAGCCACAGTGTACGTTGAACACGATTATGAAAATGTCCAGATTTTTAATACGCTCGGAAGATGTACCGGGACGCCGTAACGGTTCTTCCATAGAAGCACGTGGCTATTTTTAGACACGGTCCATTTGTGCCGCCGAAGAAACACCGTTCCGAGCGCGTTGTGCTTTAATTTTCTGTTAATAAGCATGCACGCACGCGTGCAGGGTTTTGAACTGTTTCCCTCGTTGCCGGTTACGACACGCGTTTCCTTCTTTTATTTACACACGGGGCCACCCCTTTAAGAATTGCGACCACGTAGAGAAAGTATCTCATTTTACTTTCCCGGCGCATGCGCGTACACGGAGCGCATACATTTAGAAAGTATACACGCTCGTTCCCGGAGACGTGTTCCTTGTATCGTTCCACGACCGGTCACGTCGGTTTTCCAAATGATCAGGTGATCGTTTCTACCTAGAATTTTCAAGGTTATCATCCATCTGCGAGCACGTTGTCACGCGATGGCAGCTTGCAGTTTTCTCGCACGCGGATACCCTTTGATTGCAAACTTTTTCTTCCTTACCGATGCCGCTCTGCGAGTGCTAATAGAATTCGCGATTAGTTTCGCGCATGCGCCGATAAGATGGAGAACGCACGTTCGTTATTGGAAACCGTTCTTCTTCTATTCAAATTCTTTCCTTTTCTACTAATCTTTTTCTCGTTAAATTTTTTTACTTTCATACTATGTTTTCCTTATTTAGATTTCTTACGTTTCGGTTTCGATTTAAATTCAAACTCTAGACCGATAGTTTCGCTTATCCTGAAAAATCGAAACTCACGCGGGATCGAAGGTCACGCGGAGGATTCGACCTGTTTCCTCGACAGAGATTCGTTTCTCGACGAAAGCAAATGGAATACTCGGTCGGTTGTCCATTACGACGGTCGAACCGATACTGTTCCGATTTCATTAACGGTCGCGTGACGAGGAACGGCGCGGACGTCGTCACATCACCGGGTATGCAGTAAGTGAGCAACCCTGGCGTACATCTATGACACGCCTATACCTATTTGGAAGCGTGACAGCTCGAGACGGTGTACGGTCACGCGCGCCACGCCATCCGGATTTCAATTAGACTAATGCATCGGTAACGTAGCAAGAAGAGAGTGTACACGTTCTCGCCCCTTCCTATCCCGCCTTTCCCAAGATCTACAAAGTATAACATCTCGGAACTCGATTTCCTACAAAATGACCAGATCGAACCGATAAACCTCTTCGTCATCGAACCGGTCGACGTGGAATTATCGCCAATGGCGACGACGTTGCACCAATTGTCGTCTAATTGGCGTTAAGGCAAGAAACACGGATTTCGCGTAATATTTCAGAATTACGGAACGAATGCTGTAGCTTCTAAAGAAATCACAAGGCAAGAGGTTAATCGCGCGGCGAATGATTATTTTCTGTCGACAGCGCGTGGCAATTATCGGTGGTCCACGCGTAAATTACTAAACGTGCGCGATAATCGTAGTTCAGCGCACAGCTGGACGCAACCGATGTTTCGCAAGGTTGTCCCCTGTAATTCGCGCTAGAAGCAGTCAATCGTTAAAATCGTCTTCTCTCCTCGTTTTTCCCGTCATTTGCCATCGACGTTTCAGTCATCGTTACCGCGCGTCGAATCCGTGTTAAATCCGTGCATCGATCTGGCACTTGGTCCACTTCTCGATGCGTTTGAAATTTTCTACGGTGAAGAGGGAACTCGCTGGAAACGTGCGATATCAAAAAGGTTAAAAACCGGCTCTCCCTCTCTTTCTCTAAAACCTTCGCCTCGTCCCTCGAAACGTCGGCTGCCGTGGAAAACAATGGCGGGTGTTGCAGGATGTATTGCTAAGAGTAGAAAAAGAAAGAACAGGGCGAGGAGGGGGAAGGTTGAAGGAGGAGGGGCGGGCTAGTAACGACGGGAGGAGAAGTAGTACGGAAAGAAGGAGGGGGCGGAGGGGGTGAAACGAGCCGTTGCTGGAGGGTGACAAAGGGTGGTCGCGAGAGATGAAGAGCGGGGAGGCTTTCGCTGGTCGATGGTGCTGTAGCTCGCGTTTGGCGAAACACCCTGCGATCGTAGGCGAACCCGAGGATACGCAAAAACAGATGTACGCCCGCAGATAAGGTTATAAGTTCTACGGTGCGGATAGATAATTTGATATCAAAATGGTGGATAAGTTGATAGCGTATCTTGTTTAGATAAGTTGAATAGTTTACACGATTGAAGTAAAGTGTTTGTTTAGGTTAGATTAATGTAGAGACCGCAGGGCGGAGTCCGTGGAACCGCTCGTGTGAACCCCTTTCCCGTGCAGACACTTCGTCAGCTCGTCGATCGGAAACGATAAGATGTTTATAGGGTGGCGTTTAGGGTTATTCCGAGGGTTCGGTTAAATACGTCCCCGTCAGCGCGGTATTTACTTCCGAGACGTAACGGGGTAACAAATGCGACCCGGTCCGTGATGTAATTTAACATTGGAGAGAAAACACGGCGGGTAAATGTTACAACCCTGCTCTGCTGACCCGCGTTCTCGACAACGGAACGGCTTCGCCGAACTTCTCATCTTACAGTTGCCGCTTATATTACGAGGAATGATAAGACGGTCCTCGTGCATCGAGGTCGAAACAGTGTTTTCCTCCATTTTGTTCCGTGGCCTGGAAACGTATACGCTACCATTGTCCGCGTTTCCACGCGTAAGATGTAATTTAGACAAAAACAAGAAAAAAAAAAAACGAATAAAAAGCACGTTATCGCTGTGCCAACGTATAATCTAATGAACGTCGTAACTCGACTCCGTTTTATCGCGCTGATCGAATTTTAATCACGAAATATCTGAGAAACTACCGGGTATCTGCCACCGTAATTCTGTATATTTACAACCGGGATAACGAATTAGACAAGCGCGGAAAGTTTCGGAGTAAATCGGAGCCCGGAAGGTCTCGCTCTCTTCTCGTTAGATTAAATGGCCCCGACCATTTGTATTTCCGCTTCACGTGAAAACGATTGCGGTGCTCGGTATCGATATACGATTCACGTGTACGTGGTTTTGTACTCGAGCAATATCTCGGTTATGCGTATCTTTCTTTTCCTTTTTTTTCCTCCCTTTTTCCCTTCCTTTCTCCCTCTCTTTTTTCCCTCTTTTTTTTCCTTTTTTTTCTCCTCGTTGAAGAACGTTGCACCGACAACGATTCATCGCGGAATATATATCGAAGACGAACGTTTCACGGGTTCGGAGATAAAGATTAGAAAAATGAACCCGTGGACGTTTTCTAAACAAATGCCAGACGTTTGTTGGGTTTCCGTTGAATCGCTGGAATACCGTCATTTTTCTCGCATCGTACTCTTTTATCCCATTGTGTCCGGCCCCAATGGCGTACACACAGGTAGAGATATATTAGCTCGAGATATTCGAGTTAGATATACGCGATCTAACGCAGCCGTTTCGCACGTTGCGCGCTTTAATTCCGGGAAAATTCGAGAACGTCTCAACTTGAACTCGGGTTGACGAGTTTGATACGCGATATCGCTTATTGGTCGAGTATTCCTCCACCGAAATGGAGGCCTGAAAGGAAGACACGAGTGATCCTACACTGTCCTTGACACTCTCATCCACCGACCTTTCTCGTTAAAATTCCGCTGCCATCCTCGGCCTTCCTCCGCGGACGTTCAATTTCTTCGTCTCCACGTGTCTTAATCGTAGATTAAAAACGAGCTCCAAGGTGGCACATTCCATCATTTTCCACGCGTGTGACTCAATCCTCTTTAGATACAACGAAGATATCACCGGTAATCTATTCCATCGGCAGGCGATTCCCGATCGAAGAAAAAGAAGCTTCCCTGAGTAGACGATTCCTGATCGAAGGAAAAGAAGCTTTTCCTAGGTTGTTCCTAGGAATGAAATAGCCCCGGTACAAACTTATCACGCGCTCGCTTTATCCGGCAACCATTGCTCCATTGGCGAGCCATTGACAGGGCCCTGATTCCAATTTGCTCGCAAGCGAGACGATTCGAGCAACGCCGATCGAACGGCCGATATCGGATTTGGATAATTCCATTCGTCGTCCGATAATTGAATCTATCCGAGCATATCCGGTCCCACGGTCGGATACTGCTCGGCAAGATTCATCGGGATCCATCGCAGACACGTCGATGAGAAACGTGCCTGCTCTGCTCGTCCCGGCTCTGCTTGGAAATATTTTCCACCGGAAAATCGGCTGGATTAAATCCCACCCACCCTCGTGGCTCATTTGCATTTTTCCGTCGATTACGTGAGCCCGCCTAAACGATCCCCTATTCCTCCTACGCTACATCCGCTGGCTGGTTGTTTTAATCGCGTCTGGCTGTTCCAGAGGACGAACCTGCAGTTGGGTCCACGGTTTCGTCCCTGGAATTCCCTAGATTCCTATTCCTAGGAAATGGGACCACGGTTTCATTCGGTGAATTCGCTGGATTCTCGTCCCTGCGAACATCGAGTGTGTATTTTATACGATGCTATTCGTATTAGTCGCTCCACTTTTGTCAAATATTCGAGAAACGTTATTATCTTTGGCGTCGAGACGCCTCTGACGATGTTAACTCTTTGATGATACAGCGGTGATTCGAGGAAGGAAAATCGAAGGTGTCGATGCGTAAATAAGAATAATTTCGTTCTTACGAATATAGAGTGTGTATTTTATACGATGCGATTCTTATTAGTCGCTCCATTTTTGTCAAATATTCGAGAAACGTTATTATGTTTCGCGTCGAGACGCCACCGACGCCTCTGACGACACTTCGAGTAAGGAAAATCGAAGGTGTCGATGAGTAATTAAGAATCATCTCGTTCTTACGAACATCGAGTGTATATTTTATACAATACTATTCGCATTAGGGTATTGGTCGCTTAATTTTTATCAAATATTCGAGAAACGTTATTATGTTTCGCGTCGAGACGCCACCGACGATGTTAGCCCTCTCTGATGATATAACGGTGCTTCGAGAAAGGAAAGTCGAGGCTGATAATTAAGAATCATTCATGATTTCAGTTTTCTTCAGTCTTCTTCCCATGTTGTACATAGGAAGAGGCTCATATTTTTCACACTTCCGGTCGCGAACGAGCACTTTCTTACCTTAGAAGCTTGTTAGCAGCCGCGTAGAATTAAACGGGACAGGGGGTAGGAGCTAGTCGCTGATCGACTTTGGATTTTATTATCTCGCTGGAAATTTCAGCGTCGATTCTATCATCGATTGAATTTATATTTTCGCCGTGTGTTACGCGAGTGTACGTGGCCGAACACGCGTGCCCTTTCCCGTGCACTGGCGTACGAGGAACGCGAGATTTGCATGCGAAGAACGTGCGTCCAGACGGAGGGGATTCCTCTTCCTCTTTCTCTCTCCGGCTGGCGAAAATATTTCGCGCATAAATCGCGCCTCCGCGAGATTCGCGGCAGCCACTTTCGCGGGAAATTATGTAACCCCCCGATGCATCCAGCTGAATTTCCAGATACTTTGTCCGCCCGCTCCGTAGTTTGTTCCGATTCGAGCTGATTTCGTACGGTGATAACGGGAAGCCCGATAAAGGAAGGCAACCAATTTCAAATGTAGTTGCACAGTTGTTGCAGCCGCGCGATTAATTTAATCGACGCGTTTCTAATGGAAGTTTCCATTCCTCGTTATTGCACCGTTTGAAAATATAATTACCCTCTCTCTCTGTTTGAATCGTTAGCTATGAAATTGTCGAAAATTTTCGAACAGTTTGGATCGATAGTCCTGTATCTTTACCGAAGGATTCGAGATTATAAAAGTGACTGAACGGTTTGACGAACGTTTCCCAATCTTTTTTCGTATCTTTGCGCAACAACGTTGAAACGCGCTGTATTACAGCTGACATGAAAATATAATTACTCTCTCTTTCTCCCTGTTTGATTCATTAGCGATGAAATTGTCGGAAATTTTTGAACAGTTTGGATCGGTGGTCCTGTATTTTTACCAAAGGATTCGAGATTATAAGAGTGACCCAACGGTTTGACGAATATTTCCCAATCTTTTTTCGTATCTTTGCGCAACAACGTTGAAACGCACTGTATTACACCTGACATGAAAATGTAATTACTTTCTCTCTCTCTCTCTCTCTGTTTGAATCGTTAGCTATGAAATTATCGAAAATTTTCGAACAGTTTGGATCGATAATTCTGTATCTTTACCAAAGGATTGGAGACTGTAAGAGTGATCTAACGGTTTGACGAACGTTTTCCAATCTTTTATCGTACCTTTATGCAACAACGTTTTGAAACGCGCTGTATTACAGCTGACATGAAAATATAATTACTCTCTCTCTCTTTATTTGAATCGTTAGCGATGAAATTGTAGGAAATTTTTGAACAGTTTGTTTCGGCAGTCCTGTATTTTTACCAAAGGATTCGAGATTGTAAGTGTGATCTAACGGTTTGACGAACGTTTCCCAATCTTTTTTCGTACGTTTGCGCAACAATGTTTTGAAACGCGCTGTACAGACGGCAGAACAATTAAACGAACCATCGGGTGGAGCGTGAAAAACTGAAGTCGCCGGTGAAACATGCCGGTTTCCCTAGGTTTCGACACTAGCGCCACGGTTACCGCGAATTCGCGGCACATGTAAATCGCCAGCGCGAGTCGAGAGAACGTTTGAAGTTCTCGGCTCGACAGTGATTGATGTCGATTCCCGGGGACGTGTGTGCAAGCATTAACGTGTTTCAAGTCATCGAGCAACCCGGTTAATGAGATTCTACGGAGAAACGAGTCCACTGGTGTATTACCATGTTTGACGCATTAACGATCCTTCCGTTCTTAAGAGACTCATTTGTTCGAGGAGGTCGCTAGTTTGATATCGCGACCGTATTGCGCCGCTTCGAGAAGGTGATTGAAAAAAAGGATACTCGTATATATATTTCTCTTTCGTTCAGCAGCGTTCGTTAAACGTCGTATCGAATGATAAACGGGACTGGAGATTTCGGAAAATTTGATCCTCGAATTTTGAAACAGAGGCCCGGAAAGGGATAAGCTGTCGGTAAGAAATAGGGCCTTGGACGTATTGGATCGAGGAAAGTTGAACGCGATTCTAAAGGCACGAGAGCATAATTCGTGTTCGAACTATTCCAATCATAGGAACAATTTCGAATGGAGTTTATGACGTGGTCGTGTCCCGGCCAAGTTCCAAGTCCGCTTTCAACCTTGCATAGGAAATTCTGGGGTTAAAGATCAGGACTCGGAGAGCATGGTCGCTGAGTTATCTGGAATTTAGCTTGGATTACCACCGGAGATTCCGTGCCGCTTCGAATACGAGCCTCGTTAGCTTACGCGAGCGGGAACTCTGTTTGAAAATTTGCTCCCATTATGTTCGACGTCTCTCGTTCGTTCCGTTTCATATCGAATTTTAATACCGCGTCTATTCGATCGGCCGACCTTAATTTCGTTCCCACTTTTCCGAGCCGGGCTCCGTTCTATCGCCAAATGTGGCAGTTTCTGAGGTGCAAATTACACAAGGTCATTCAGCGTCATCTAAGAACATTCAAAGGCACTCGAGCTCGTCCGCCGCCATCTAAGGCTGTACGCGATCATTAAAAGCCTTTGATGGTTGTTCAAGAGTATTCAAAATTACTCGGGTTCGTTTAAAGCGATTCAAGAATCGTTTAAGGTCTTTCAAAAGTCGTTCATGGCCGCTCGGTGTTATTTCAAACGTATCGGCTGGTCGGAGGGAAAGAAATTCGCAAAGCGATAAAGAAAGTAACGTGCAAAGAAATTTCACGTAAAAGGGATATTTAATATCCCGGGCATGTCCGCGTTCGCGAACTTTTTCTCGTTAAGAGCCACGACGAACGAGCGAACTTCGAGTTGGACAATATCTCGATGCCAAAATCGGCTACAGTTGCGCTCGCTTCATTGGTCAAAGTGATCTGTGACGGACGAAACCTGGGCCAATATGTTTCCGCCCCCGTGATGCACGTTTATGGCATAAATTGCGATCGAACTTCTGGCCTCCGTCCGCGTTTCCGGTTCCCTCCGACTTCCACCGTGTCTGACTGATCCGAATTCGAACGATTCCAAGCCAGCTCCGCCCGATGGCAACTTCCATATCCTCCAGAAGAACTTCACCCGCTTCCCAACGCGAGAGCTATCCCTCGAATATCCTCGACAGACTCGCCAATTCGGCTCGGCGAATTCGCTCGTGGCAAATTAAAATCCTTTACACGGTAAAAACCGTGTTTAGCGAGGTCCTCCCAAATGGATTTCGCTAGTTTTACGAACCTCGAGGTGGTTTATCACCCCTGGCAACAAATTGATCTTGACTAATGACGCGACGGTGTTGGTCCGTCGCTTTTTCTCGGCTAGATGATTTATACGCGCTTTCAAGATGGCGCTTAAAGATCTTAATTGCCGAACTACCGGCTCAAATTCTTCGAGCTTCCAGCGATAATCTCGAGCGAGCGTTAAAACTACCACCAGGCTAAACGACTGTTCTTGAACTTTTCATTAAAAATCTTGCGTTCGGCGTTATTGCTTTCGACACTTGGCTTTACGACTGTTTTTACCGTATACATGTAATCAATTTTTTAGCCTGTCTTTTTATTCCGTCTTTTCCAAGATTCTTCATTTTTCCGTTTCTCCGTTTACGACCGGTCATCCGACCGGCTGCGGTAGGTTCAGCGTTAAGATAAAAGTAGCTTCGAATCGAGGTTATGTATTCCGCATCCCTACTCGGTTATTATTTTCACGTCGACCCTCGTTCCTAACGACTTGGACCAGCCGCCTTCCATCCTGATAATCCGTTTAAACGAGGAAAGGAATGGAAAGTCGCATCACCGATCTCCATGGTATTGTTCGACTCGAATCCGTTCATTAACGAGGATCCACCTCGGAGGAGGTTCACGCGACTCGTCTTATCGCCGATCGTAATCGCTCACGCCCGGGATATCGAGCCATAAATTCAATTAACCTGACGAGCAGTACGCTCGAATTGTCCTCTTGTACGCGCATCTATCGAGCCAGCCGATACTTCATTACTCTGCATCGATGCGTGTGTATCCTTGGGCGATGACCTTTAAAGCACCGCATGACCACGTTACAAAATCATAATGGAACCTTGAACGACACTTATGAAATTTTCATTTCGCACCGGTTACTCGCCAGAGATAATCGCCGTTAGAAATTTAACCTACCTTTATTTTTTCGTTTCCTTTTCAATTTCCTCTCGTATACGTTCAATCGTATTCGTTTGGCTGTCGATATTCTCAATGAACACGGTTTGCTTTGGTTAACAAAATGGCGCTTTCATGGCGGCTCGTTACCGCGAAGAGTGCCACGACACTTAGATGGAACGTTTTAGGAATGCACACAAAAGAAGGAAAGAGAACGGGGACATTTGGCCGGCTGCCAAACCTGTAACTTATGATACGATTCGTAATAAAATTATCTATACCCCCAGACCGGTCGTGCTATCAGATTTATGCGCTTTTTACGAAGACGCACCGACAGGGAAATATCTGTTATTGGTCGCGATTCCGCCGGCAGATTTATGCTCAGTGTCATTCCTAATAACCTCGCCTCCGCTCTTATCCTCTGCTCTCCTCCGTCTGTTACTCGCAGGGCACCGAAAACTGCAAAACGAATATCAAGATCGATCTATGAGAAGAAGCCAGTCGTCGTTCCGATAAAATTCTCCTCGTAAATGATAACAGAGGTATACTTACCTCGGCTATATCGCGTGCTCGTAAAAAGAAACGTGCTATACCTTTGCAAAGGAAACTTCGAAAACGTGCGTTTCGTAATAGCGAGTAACAGCGTAACGTTCACCTGGTGCGCATTTCAAACGACTAGTTGTACCATCTTACGTCGGGTTATGGCGCCCGCTCGCGAGGATGTTCATAATTCCGTATCATAGGTGTCGCCCTGTTCATCTTCTCCGTTTGTTTCGGTTCGGACACCGATGTCTTTTCCCGCGAATCCGTGGGGTGCCTGGAAGCCACGATAAACCCCTTCCCCGCCGCAGCCACTGGACATATATACGCGCCTATTACCAGGTAGAAAATTAGCGTAGAACAATGGAGCGTCTCCCCTACGTAATTACCGTGCGGCTTGGTCGTTCGAGGGTGAGGGTTTCTCCTCTCTTTCGCTCGTTCTGTTCACCTAGTAGTCGCCGAGACACCGCGCGATTATCCTTGTGTACGTGCTCGTATACGTACACGCGCGTGCGTATCGCTGGTTGGCCGGTTTTCTGTGGATTTCGTCGCGCACGTGTGCGTCATGTAGCTATCCAGCCCTCTACCGTAATTACCGGGAGGCAACAGATGCGTGTACTCTCGTTCCTGTTGCACGCTTCGAACTCGGCGAAAGCGTTCTACGAACGTTCACGCACGTGTCACCGCTACAGTCCGGTTTGTCCTGCCTTCTTATCCACCCTTTTTCCATTTTTTTCCTCCGCTCCCGATGAACAGTCGCACGCGATTCTCTCGAGAACGGTTTTTTTTCCCCTTTTTTTCGTCCACTTTTTAGTACGCACCCGTGATTGTGGGCAGACTGTGCAGTGAGATTGTTGGTGCGGCGGTTGGTATTTCATGCTGCGGGAAGTGCGAGGTGTTGCATGGGGTTTTTCTTCGTTTGCCAGGCTTAAGGTGGTATCGCGATCATCCGGAGAATTATGACAGTTGTATCGCCGGGGAAACTGTAATTGGGCGGCGTAAGTACGGGCGATAAAATGGACCCGTAACGAAGTACATAAATCGTTGTCCGATTTTATGGTTACCCGAGAGGTTAGTTTCTCGTAAATACTTTTCTGTCGCGTGTATTCTCGATTTTCCGTCGTTAACGGTTATCCAGTAATTACGTATATCGGTAATGCGTTTTCCGTTGATATTGATACGACAGATAATAGGATGATTATTCCGCGTCGCATTTCGAGTATGCTATATAGATAACCTATACGATTTTTCCTATTTAGTTCCCTCTTTGCGTTTCCGTTCCTCCGCGAGGAAATTTATACGATTTTACCGATATTTTCGAGAGTTTTTCGTTTATGAAAAACGCGGCTATACGATCGGCGATGAGTGTACGTCGAACTAACATAGTTGGCATCGTTAATCGTGCAGCGGATCACGAACAATGCAGCATACATTATGCACGACCTTACCGACGAAAGCGATCGCATTTTTATCGCCTGGCTATATCGACGATTCCCGTGTTCTTGTCGAGGGAGGGCCCTTGTTCCGCAATTTACGGATATTCCTATCGAGTCCACGGGCCGAAATCGATCGACAGCGGGGCGCAAAATTGGAATATTGCGGAGCCCCGTGAGTACGTATGCACAATACCGCGATGCATTATGCACGAACTATATTAAAGCATGACGAGCGTGCCGCACGCGTTTCTGGCCTGTTTATTCAGCTAGGAGAAACACCAGAGGCAGCACAGGCGAGCTAGACAGAGAAAGACGATCGACCAGGGAAATACGTTGGCCAGAGGAAGACGGTGGACGGTTATGGAAGACAGAGCAAACAGGAGAGAGACTCGGAAGGAACGGACGAAAAAGAAAAGTTCGACGGATGACGGGCCGGGTGAGAGACAGAGAGAGAGAGAGAGAGAGAGAGAGTGAGTTAGAGGGAGGAGAGAAAAGAGCGAGGTGAGGAAAGTGAGAGCGAGAGGAAGGAAGGCGAGAAGAGAAGAGAGATGGCGCTCTATCGTAGCGGCGGCGGAGCAAATAGCAGCGGCGGTAGAACGGTGGAAAAAGAGACTGGAATGGTGAAAAGGCGAGACAGAAAGAAAACAGACGGCACTAGAAGAAGCACGGAGGAAGATTGAAAAGGGAGAGAACGATAGAGGATGTAAAACGGCGGGGACACACGCGACCGAATGACAAATCGCTCGACGGCCAGAACTTTCGAGCTCTTTGTCCCCTGCTGGCTGGATGCGACTGAAAGCCTGGCGAAAGAGAGGGGGCCTGAAAGAGGAGGAGGACAGAAGGCGGAACGGCTGGAAACGTGACAGGGATGAAACGATAAAAAGCAACGGGAAGGGGAAGCCTTGGTGGAATCGTGGCTTGATTTGGAATTGTATCCGGCTAGATCTGACGAGGTGACTGGATAACTTGATGAGAGGCGGAAGAGGAAAATGGATGACGAAGGAAAAGGAATCTCCTGTTTTCCCGTTTCTTCTACGAGGAAATTTCGTTTTCCAAAAGGAATTCTCAACGACCATTCTATCTATCCATGCGTTGTTTCTTTTTCTTCCAAAGTGCTACTTTCGACTATGTCTCATTCGCGTGACCCATAGATGACTAACTTTTCGATTATTCATAAAGCCATTCGTTGAGTCTGCTAATTCGAGAAAATCACACTGAAACATCTCTCTTTGTTAATTGCTGTCTAAGCCGGAATAACTTGATCCCGTTAAAGGAGGAAAGTTGGCGCGATGGCGTTTTAATTAGACGTTCGATTCTCTAAAGACGCAGGGTACAGAGCCAAGCAACCGCAGAGTGAATTTAGCGGTCAAAAGTGATTTATAGTTTGTGTCACTGTATAACGCAATTGTTCGCGTAACTATATAACGCAATTGTTCGTATCACGTGGATAGCTGACGACATCGAATTTGGTTACAACGCATATTCGAAACCGTTGTTCCATTTAAGGTATCGATTACCAAGAATCTTATAAGAATCTAACCTAAAAAGCGCCGCTGACTTAACCTTTAAATTTCACACGCACGTACAATACATTTACGATGCATATCCACGTTTTATTGTGAAGGAACTGTAACGTTATTTTCTTTTTTTCTTTTTTTGTTGCAGGTGAGTGTTACTAATGAATTATTCACCTGGAAGCGACATATGCAGGTAACAAAAACGTAAACTTACGCTTCAATACTCGGTCAGAGTTTTATTTCTCGCCATATGTTAAGTTGGTTAAAAATGGCAGAGTCGTCGGATTTTTCTCGGAAAGATGATTCTTGCCGAGAAGAACGGAGATTTACGAAAGCGTCAGTTTACAAATAGGGACAAGGAGAACGATAATCGGGTTCGATCGACTTTCGTGACCTGTTGTGCAGATCCTGTAGGTCTTGGATCCTTCCAGGACAAGCGATCGTTGAGCTAGCAGCCTCGGAGCGAATTTCTTCCAACAAACAAACTACTTAATAGCTATTGTTACGGTTTAGCATGAAGTTTCTGGAAAGGGACGGGGTAGGGCAATTTTAGTCACCGCGTGGCGGAAGTTCCACGGGAGGAAGGACATAGCTGCTTCGTCGTGAAATTCGCCTTACAGTGTAATTTCGTTTAGCTCTCCGGAATCCTTAAGAAAGACGTCGATCGGCGAGTTAAAATGGAAAGAAAGCGCGGATACAAAAGTTTACGAGAATTGCATTGATCGGATTACGAATATTTAAATTCCTGTATTCTGTTCGTACGAAATTAAGCGCAGGCTTCTCGTGGATATTAAGCAGCCATATTCGACAGGTGGAAACATATTTTAAGCCGAACGAAAACGAGAATGGTTAGCAAGGGTCAGGTAGAATCGATAAAATCTCAAAGGCAGATTTTCACTTTCGTACGAGGTCTGCCTTGAAAAGGTGAAATGTAACAGTACTGTAATCCGTAAGAACTATTCTCATGGGAGGAGATTGCGTGTGGTTAACGACGGTATAGCGATCCTCGGTTGATATTCCCGTTTAATTGCCGAAGCTTTGTAATCACCTTTGAAAACGCATTGCCGACTAACGTCGCACGGTGGCGCCACAATCGCGCTCTCGTCCTTCAGTGTTTAGGATAATTCTAGATTTTTCCACGTCGTTCTACGTACCCGTTTATCGGGTAGACAGGGAAACGGAACCAAAGTTCGAGGTAATAATTCATATTTGATTCGATTACCGGAACGAAATGGATGAAAGACGCTCGGAGTTGATCGTTTCGCGATATCCTGACGATAATAATCGCTTCCCTGGCGGTATGTCGTAATTTAAAGCGACGTTATTTTGCCCTTGCGCGATGGAGTTCCCTGCTGTCCTTACAGATTCTTGTCTTACCGGTTGCAACAATCGGATAATAATTCTCCTTCGAGATTCTCCTCCATCCCACGTTCTCCTTCTTCCCTTGTCCTTGTTTGCAGAGGGAGTTAAATGACGTAAGTGCACGGAGAGGAAATTTATCCTCGTTCCGATCGCATTAGTTCTTTGTTCTTAGAAAAATCGCGTTTAATTCCGCAGAGCATCTAACTGGAAACGCACACAATTGGAATAGACGCTCGCCGCCGTTCGTTTTTATTAGAGAATTACGCGAAACATCTTTGCACTATTTTTTTTTTTTTTTGTTTGAACATCGTAGAAAAATAGGATAATTTTTTATTTTATTTATTACTGTTGCGTAACGAAGTGGGAATGCCCTTTTATTTTCTTTGAAAAAAAACATACAAAAATATCCATTGCATCGGCCGGGAATCGAACCCGGGCCGCCCGCGTGGCAGGCGAGCATTCTACCACTGAACCACCGATGCTGCTGAGAGATTTGCTTTCGTTATTAGGTGTCCAGCTGGCAATCGTACCAACGTTTCTATTTTACGTAATATTTCGAATCGATAAACGTTTTAAATTCGATCTGTGCGATGATATCGAGCAGCGTTCGATAGATTATCGTACAAACGGTTCCGCGCGAAATACGATACACCTAGCGTGAAGTTTACATGGAAGTTTCTCGCATGGGACAGAACGCCGGTCAGTTATGGCATTTCGAATAAACATTGTCAAGGATAAGCGTAGAGCGAGACAATAACGAATCGCTGGTCAGTTTCGCCGATGACTCTGGTTCAGGGTCGGCCATTGCACTTTCGTGGTCCGAGCACAACAAAGAGAACGGTGCTACAGGAACGAGTATGCTCTTCTTCTGCATTAAACTCGCAATTTACTATCGAGTAACAGTCCATTCGTATCGCCGACGATGCTTTACGAATAACAACAAATACGAGCGTAGTGTACTCGCGTGCTTCCGTAATCTCGACAATTACATCACTCCTCCCCAGTTCCTTTCATTTCCACTGCGAATTATGCATTACATAGATGAGAGATAAAATACAGTTTTCATGTTGTGTTTAAAAAGAACTCACCATCTGACGTATAAATTACGCGGCAGAGTCAACAGTCTCGCGTGTAGCAGAGCCTAGTAGGCCCTAGACCCTAGGCAGTCGACTTCGACATCCGGTTTGTCTCGGACCAAAGTCAATGCACCTGGCCCTGCTCGTCGAACCGATCCCTAAAGTGCATCTTCCTCTTACGCAAGCGAAACGACTTCGGCCATTTCACTCACAGTCCCTTTTTTTTCTTCTTCTTCTTTTTTCTTCCCTTTCTACCTGAGCTTACAGAGGACAAAAAGAATTCCTTTACCGTCGAGAATCGCCGACGTAGCCATAACGGGCCGTGTCTCTGCTCGCGGAGCTTACTACATCCACCTTGAAAAAGTCGTGTACACTCGAAAGCGTCTCCCCGGTGAAGAGTCGTGCGCTACTCGGCTTCGTGTGAGTGATTTTAACAGGGAAAGGTACTTCAACCGGTTAAACTGACATTTACTGGTTCTCCCCGTGTAGACGCGGCCTTGGCATCGTGTTTCTTTCGACTTGCTCTGTGTCGAGGTTATCACGATACTCAATTTCACCGCGACGCCGCTGCCCTCTGTCTCCGAGCGATGGGTATTATTTAGATTCGTAGCCGAAGTAGCTCGGACGTTCGAGAACGCGCGACGCGCGGCACCGTCGCTGGGTCTACACGCGAGAAACGGATATCTGGATATGCGGATATCACGTGACACGTTTTGAGAATTTCGAGAAGGCCCGTGGAACGGCTCCGAGAGGGGCGGGTCGACGGGAAAAGGTGGAGATAGCGATCTCGGTAATGGAGGGAAAGAAACGTGCGCCTAAAAGCCAGATAAAGGGAGGAGGGGCCGGGTTTTAGTTCAGGTGACCCTAAGACACCACGAAGCTGGTGGTATCTCTCTGCGGAGTTCACGGCCGTCCTCGTTCAGGGACCTTAGGATCGATGCTGCAATGAGATTCAGGGGTAGGGGAGGCAACAGTGCCTCTAGACTCCACGCTCCTTTTTGTTTCGCTCTTTTTTTCTGCGAAGTGTATACAGTTTGTTGATGAATTGAAAAGAAGTAAAAAAAAATTGTGAAGCCGGTACAATTTGCACGATATAGTAATATAAACAGAAGAAAGCTGAGAGAAATAATTCTACTTTCAGACGACTGAACGAAAAGCGAAAATGAAAATTAGAATAGCGAAAGTATCGGTGTATTAATTGTAAATATATGTTATAAATTATATATGGAAATTATCGTTTGTTTGTTGACAAATAAAAAATAGGGGGAAAAAATAGAAGTTGCATCGGCCGGGAATCGAACCCGGGCCGCCCGCGTGGCAGGCGAGCATTCTACCACTGAACCACCGATGCGTGTGAGAATATAGGGATATTACGTATGACAAGCAAAATCTTCGTACCCGCGTTATTTAAACTTTCCAAATTTTTGGCTATCGTCTTAAATCGAGGGAAAAGAAGAGTGTATTTTATTCGAGATTGGTTCGATATTAGCGCTAATATTATTGTATGCAGTTAATAGTATCAACTGCAAAAAAGAAACGTAGATTCAAATGTTATTAGTTATTCGTGATACTGTTTTATATAAAAAATACAATATAAAAACTTAAAGGGGGGGAAAAAAAAGGGAATTGCATCGGCCGGGAATCGAACCCGGGCCGCCCGCGTGGCAGGCGAGCATTCTACCACTGAACCACCGATGCTGTTGAGAAAGATGCGATTCTGTGAGATAGTAAATGGAGAGCATCACCTACTTTCACATCGTACTAAGTTAATCTGTAACAATCTTATAGCATTTTTTCCTCAATTAAACATTTCTTTTTCATATACACAAAAGAAAATTTCATAAGATTTAACGAAAATAAAAACAGATTACGTTTTGAAATATTTTTGTAAACAATAAAAAAAAAAAACGAAAAAATTAACATTGCATCGGCCGGGAATCGAACCCGGGCCGCCCGCGTGGCAGGCGAGCATTCTACCACTGAACCACCGATGCTGTTGAGGGACTAGTTACACGTATTAAATTTTCCTGCGGAGTCAATTGAACAGCGTCATAATATCCTATTTCATTCCCGCTTTATATCTCATCGCGCGTAATTCCTCTGCCACATTTCAATCTTAATCACGATCTAATTTCGATCTGAATATATATCTACATCTGCCACGATATTAAACGTAATCGTGCTGGGAGAAACGAAGACTAACCTAACAACGATCGTTCCTGTGCGGTGAACTTTTAATTCCGAGGCTAAAAAAAGAGTTGCCGAGTAAAAAGTTAACAGACTCAAACTAATATACTTTCTAACAACGGCGCTCATGAAAATTCCCCCAAAGCTATTCACCCTAACTCCACCTGACCCTAGTAACTTTTTCTTTCTCTTTTATCCCCTTTCATTCCGGCCCGTTCGTCCAGCGAACCCTCGCGCGCGCTTCTCCTTTTCTCTTTTTCCGTACGTCTACGATTACCGGACGATTCGGACGCGGTTATATTTCTTTTCTACGAACACGTCGACACGGCTCCTGCCGGGCGAGCGGACAGCTACCATATACACACGCAACCGCGATAAAGGAACAAAAGTTTGTTAACCTCTTGGTATCGCGCGCGATCGTTAAAAAACAGGCTACGCGTTGGTGCACGGCCGCGTCTACGTTTTTCGGCGGCTTTTTTTTTTTCTCCTTTTGCTCGTCTCGAACACAGTGTCGCCACCGGTGGTTGGCCGGGCTGTTCGGTAATAAATGAAGGTCTTCCCGTTTCTTCATTTTTTCTCCCTCCTCCTCCTTTGTGGCTTCTGCAGCGAAACGTATATCTCGGCGTGTTATCGCGCGTTTCCTCTTTTTATTGCTTCGCCACGGCCGGCGGTCTCCGAATTAATTCCCGATCCGAGCGGACGCTTAGAAAACGGGAAAAATCGGATGCCATAATTTTCGAATTCTCGGCGGAATTGTCCGCCGGCATTCCGGTTCCCCGTGACGTCTTTTTACGCCGCATTTTTCGCCGGCTTAACGATACGGTTCATAAGACAAACAGAACCCGAAACCTGTTCGATCGATCTCTCGGAAACATCTGTTCGCGCAGGGGCCGGTTCGGACGTTAAAATCCCGGCCCGGCCGCAAAAAGTGTCTCGCGCGTTTCCACCCGGGGATCGAAAGTTGACCCATCCTCCGGAGGCCCCGTACGGCCCCTTAGGGTTCCTCGACCGCGCGGGCGATTTAAATCGGACGTTTTAAACGGGACAAAAACACGCTCGTATTTCCCAGAGTGCCGAGGATCCGTGCAACTTCCGATCTCGTTTCGAACGCTTCGGAACGCCTCGCAACGAGATTCTCGTGCCGGAAAGTCGCGTGTTCCTTCTCGTTCCTCGTTTCTTCCTCCGTGACCCCCGTTCGCCCGGAAAATTTAACCCCTTAACCCTTTAAGAAGAAACGAAGTTGACGATACATCTAATATATACAAAATAATTAAAAATAGCGAACCGAGGGAAATTTTCTGAATCAAAAAATATGTACACCATTGATGACGATGCTAAAATTATTTCTCGCTATATTTCAAGTAGCTTTCGCTCTAAAAAATACAAATATTTCCGCGTATATTAGGACATTCGTCCGCAAAGGACTCGTCATTTATTTCAAAGCCCTTCTTTGACATTGCTAAGTATTTCTCTCTATTGTATGTCAAATGATAAATTTTATGAATCAATCTTATAAATAAAAATCCAATATTTTTCAAAAAATATACCTTTTCAGCTTCCATTCTCTAGTTCAACTTAGCGAAATATAATATTTTTCAATCGCATCAAGTGTATTTAATTTGTATGTCAAGGGGTTGTTAATATCGGCCGAAACTATTCTACGGGCTGTTTCCAACGCGGCGGTATTATTCGCGACTGGATTCCGGGATCGGCGTAATTGCCGGGTCGATGGACAACGAAGAGGCTCGGTTAAGTCGTCTTGTAATCCGATACAAAATTCATCGAATTTTCCACGGAGAAAGCAGCCGGTTTATTAGTCGTGTCAGCGGACCGTTTAAATATTCCTCCCTAATCCCGATTACTCTGGATTATACGAGTCGATTAAATCGAGATTAATTAGAGAAATTCGTCGGCCGGTGGCGGAGGCGAGCTCGGCCCGCGTTCCTTCGATCCTCTCGCGATCCTCCGAGCGGATTTTCGCGATGGCAATCGGGCCGCGAATTTCGGGACACACCGAGCTCGGATCGCCTCGCTATTAGCAGCAACAACTGGGCTCTCTCGTTCGTGTAAATTCGATGTAATTAGGGCGGACGAAGGATAGTCCACATCGGCTGGGTTCGTTGGCTAGATCCGGGGGATCGATAGCCGACTGCTTCCAGTTTATTCCTCACCTGGGATCCTGTCTTTCGCTTCATTATCGGGCGCTGCTGTCGAATTCATTTCCTCGCCTCGTGTTTAATTCCGATCTACAACTCGTAGAAAATTTATAACGCACGATACGTTTTCTCGGACAACACGAGAAAATTGATATCAATTTTCTTTCCCATTCTAGGTCTTTAACCTTTCGTACTTTTATTCTTCTTCAATTTCTGTTGTAATAATTCCCTCTTGTTTTAGGCTTTTATTTTAATTCCACTTCTCTCTTTATCCACTTGTTCTTAGAGTTCTTATTTTTGCAGTTGCGGCAAGTATGCGGGAGCTGTGGCAAAACCGATATTGATCTTTTTGTTCGAACAAGATCCTCGATTTTCATTACGCCACTTTATTACACCGACGTGCAAATTAATGTACACGGTGCCTCGATAACGGTAGTGCAATAGGGAAAGGGGTTATTCCACGTGAAAGAGCAAATCGAAAATGGAGAATAAAATATTTTTACTCGAACCCACTACGGTTCGTTTCTTCGCCGAGTACAGGTGCATTTAATTGTGGTTTGGATGAATAGATCTCTGTATCGGTGGTACAATCGAGAATGAGTAGATTCTTTTTTTTTAAAGAAAAAATTCTTTCATTGGAGTGTAAACATTCAAAATCGATTTTCTCGATGACGATAGATTTAGTGTCAACGCACTCGTCGGTATTTCATCTCCTGTATTAATTTCGACGTACGACCCTCGTCGATAGGATCAAATCATCGCTATTGATCAGATTTTGACAGAGTTTGATGATCCACGAGGGAAATTTACTCGGGATTGTCGAAAGGGTGGAGATAAGGTGCAACAGGAGAGAAGAAGCTCTCCCGGCGCGAATTATCGTTTACTTTCGAAGCGAATAGGATCTTTAAATTGATCAGTCGACGTACAACACTCGTCGATGGAGACAAATTAGAGATATCGAACAGATTTTGACGATCCGCGAGAAAAATAGACGTGAAAGGGTGGAAACGCGGTGCAAAAGGAGAGATGGAACTGTGCCGGGGCGAATTATCGTTTACTTTCGAAGCGAATAGGATCTTTAAATTGCCAAGTCGACGTACAACACTCGTCAATAGGAACAAATTAGAGGTATCGAACAGATTTTGACAGATTTTGACGATCCGCGAGGAATCGTCGTTTACTTTCGAAACGATCGGGTTGTTTAAATTGCTTGGTCGACGTCCAGCACTCGTCAATAGGAACAAATCAGAGGTATCGAACAGATTTTGACGATCCACGAGGAAAATGAACGCGAGGTGTTCGTCGAAAGGGTGAAAACACGGTGCAACAGGAGAGAACGGACTGTCCCGGGGCGAATTATCGTTTACTTTCGAAGCGAATAGGATCTTTAAATTGCCCAGTCGACGTACAACACTCGTCAGTAGGAACAAATTAGAGGTATCGAACAGATTTTGACAGATTTTGACGATCCGCGAGGAATCGTCGTTTACTTTCGAAACGAACGGGATGTTTAAATTGGTTGATCGACGTACAGCACTCGTCAATAGGAACAAATCAGAGGTATCGAACAAATTTTGACGATCCACGAGGAAAATGGACGCGAGGTGTTCGTCGAAAGGGTGAAAACACGGTGCAACAGGAGAGAACGAACTGTCCCGGGACGAATTATCGTTTACTTTCGAAGCGAGCGGGATCTTTAAATTGGCCGGCCGCGTTGCAATTACACGGATGGCTATTTCTCGCGGCACGGAGCAGGATTCCGATGGAAGGCCTGGCGAAACGAGAGTGAGCCGGTCCGGAACCGCGGTACAGCTGCGGCGTTAGAAAATAATTGAACCATATGTTGCTGACTCGTGCGAGCCATATACGTGCATGCGGGGCTCGCAAGCTCTGGGGGCTGAAAAACCGACGCGAGACTCGAATCGCAGATCGAACGGTAATCCAACGGCTAATGGAATCAATTAAACGCGATCCTCGTCGGTCCCGAACCTCGTTCCAGTTCCCGAGCTTCTTCCATCGTCGTTTCTGCGTCAAATTCGACGAATTCTTATCGACCGCGTCGTCGCCTTTTCCCTCGATGCATCGCGGTGAGAAACAGTCGCGTATTTGTACGAGTCGCGAGACACCGACGAGTTTACGTTTTACTCGGCTTTAAAGAGTTATTTATCTTATCGCCGATTTCAAAGAAACGTACGCGATAAAAAATATGGGGAAAAAAAGAGGAAAAAACGATCGAGGAAGTAAGCACGCGTGCATCTACATTTCGATGAGCTGTGCGATAGGATTTTTTTACGGATAAAGAGACGTACGTGAACGTCGCTTTTTGTTTATGCGTAAAGTGGCTTTTTTTCGCACAACGAGCCGCGATTATCCGGCATGTTCGCCTCGAGTGTTCCTCGATAGCTGTCGCCAATTGGATTTCACGCGAGGAAAAAGCCTCGGCTGCACGCGTGCAGCTGTGACATCGGTATCGAAGCGTTGATAAACGAAGAATTCCACCGTTTGATTTCAGCACGCCTAATCGCGCCTCTATTACTCTGTTAGTCAGTGATTTAAATTCCAGAGACCGTCTCGCGTTCCATAATTCCGCCACTTGTTTGCGTCTTCAGCTAAAGCTGGGTTAAGCTGCAGCTTTATTTACCTGTATACGTTTATTTTACTCTCTCTCTCTTCTCGAAATAATTAAAATAATTGAAACCTGTAAAAAAGAAGCATTAGTAGTTGAGAAAGAAAAACAACCCGTCGACGAGACATTTCATTTCCATACGATAAATTTCTATGATACGTACATATATATCAAATTTTTATTTCCTCTACATTTTCGGTTGAAACGAAGTATTACGCGAAAAGTGAAGAGGTCAGAAGGTTTTAACTCTTTGAACTCGACGATCTTTTCGTTAGAGAAAAATAGTAATTTGCAGACTTCTTCCCATAAAGTCGACGACACTTTTAAAACGGTAAATAAGAAATCGTATGCAAATTAAGACACAGAATTATTTTATTTCGATATTCCACGCATCGTTGGATAATATTAAATTTGATATATTAACATCGATCTTTAGAAACCGCTTAAATAGCGACTGAGACTCGCATCTCGAGTGCAAAGGGTTAAAAGTTAGATGGTAGTCCATTTTTTAACGAACCATCGTTTCAAACGACAAGTGCTTCGGCGAAATTCCTTATAACTTTACGATCGTTATAAAACAGTACTCGAGAATATCCTAAACTCTTTATTTTTTACGTTAATACTCCATTTCACGCAGAAATCGTGGCGTTTTAAGAAACGGTTCTCGAGAACCGTGACTGCTAGAGCGATTTAGATCACGGATTCGCGTTCGGGAAAGTAAACTCCTCGAGAATCGTCTAATGGACATAACAGATCAGAGAGCGAGAAGTTAAAGTTTCTCGCACGGTATTATCCTGCAGCACCTCGATTCGAAGCATGCCGGATAATCGACGTTTTAAAAAAAGTTGCTGGACGCGGAAAACGAGAGGAAAGAAGATCGCGCGGATAAAACGGAAGCGTAGAAGATCCGACGAAAGTCTGACGAACCACAATATTGTGGCTACCTGTTCCAGCCCGGATGCTAGGGGTCTGGCCTAGATCGGCCAAGAATGGCCTAGATTCGGCCAGAATGGACGACTATTTTCGGGCGGGCACCGTGGGTGGACAGGTGGAACTGGAGCTCGAAGCGGCTCCTCTCTTATAAATAAAACCAATTACCCGGTGGCAATTCATCAAGAGCACCCGTTGACAACGCTGGGCGGAGTTAATATCGGCGGGATGACGTTCCAAGATTAATATCAGTTCGCGTGTTTTCGTCCCGCGGGCACCCAGAGGCTCCGAGTTCTCGAAATAGCGCGGAAAGAGGAAGGAACGCACTCCCGGGGATCTATTTCGCCGCCAGTCCTCCTTTTTCCCCGGTTC
>NIJG01000003.1:308827-336055 GCA_002201625.1 Euglossa dilemma
TTCTCTAAACCTTCTTTATTTCTCCGATTAATTCCCCGATTCTTAAACTATATTCATTTCTCCGATCAACTTCCCGATTTTTAAACCATTATCATTTCTCCTATTAATTTCCCGATTTTTAACCAGTTGCGAAGTTAAAAAAGAAGCGAAGTTAACCGAGAAACCAAGGGAAATTTTCCGAATTAAAAGATACGTATAACAATGCAGAAATAATTTTTCGCTATGTTCCAAGCAGTTTTCGTTCTAAAAAATAAAAATATTTCCACGTGTTGTACGATACTCGTCTCAAAAGAGTTAAATACCCAATGTAGTTACCTTTGCGCTGCCCGAAAATTCACGGGGTCCTTTATGGAGCGAAAACATCGATGTTTTCGTTCCCCTCTGTATCAACGACACAGCGTTTTTCTCCCAAAACTGGTTGCCACCGTTTCACATGGCGGAATCTAAGCGTAAAATTTAATGTCCGCGTTTGCGAAATATCGCAGCCGAATACACGGTAACGTAATTTTTCCCGGGCTGTAAAATTCAGCCGGGAACACGGTAGGGAACCGAGGAGAGAGATACCCGCGATTGTTGGTCATGGTCCCGTCTATCAAATTACAGCGAGGCATTCGGTTAACGACGTTAGAGCCGACAGAAGGCAGCTCGCATTTTTACGTTATTTACAGGGGAAAATAAAACGGGGGCATTTATTCGCCGGCGACGTTGTTTCGCAAGCGAAAACGCAGGCGACGCTCGATCGAGAGGAGAGCAGGTGCGTTCCGTCGTAACATTTATTTTCGAGAAAAAGAGGTCATACTCCAGGTGTTTGATCGCCGTTGACGATCGAATAATGGCGCGGGGAGAAGCGGGGGGGACGGAGGGGGCGGGGAAAATGGCAAGTTGCGAAAGTATCGGGCGCATTGTCGAGTTACGCCGGTGAAAAATACAGCGTGACGGTCTGCCGGCGTGACTCACGCGGAGAGACCGTCTAACTCTCAACGGGGTCAGGAGTCTCGAATCGTTGACTTCAGGCCACGGCGTCCATTTGTCCCGGCGTCGCAGCCGAGTCAATTTCTCTCCGGAATGCCGTGGAATCTCCTCTACCGGCTATCTCGCGTCTCGCTGCGAACGAACGCGGCTTCCGGTTAGCCAAACGCCGTCTATAGCTCGTGTTTCGAGATCCTCGTTCGACGTCGACTCTAGTCGTTATAATCCTTCCATTAGGAACGTTGGCCCTAGATTCGATGCGAGTAGTCCTTATAATCCTTCCATCAGGATCGTTGGTCCTTGTTTCGATGCGTCAGAACCACTGCGATAACAACCGGAAGCGGAACGTTGGTCCTTGGTTCGATGCGACTAGTCTCTATTATAATCCTTCAATCAGGATTGTTGGTCCTTGATTCGATGCGACTAGTCGCTGTTATAATCCTTCCACGACCCTTCCATGGTCCTTGGTTCGATGCGTCAGAACCACGGCGATAAGAACCGGAAGCTAAACATTGGTCCTTGGTTTAATGCGACTAGTCGCTGTTATAGTCCTTCCACCATGATCGTTGTTTCTTGGTTCGATGCGACCAGTCTTTGTTATAACCCTTCCACCAGGATCGTTGGTTATAGGATCGATGCGTCAGAACCACGGCGATAACAACCGGAAGCGGAACGTTGACGTCGATGTTGTGTCGAGATCCGGGAAGCAAAGTTGGTTAAGGATCAGAGAGCCATGGAGGTTGTCGCTTGATCCTCGTCCCATCGATCCTCGCGCTGTGCTATCCGTCAGAGAGCGGCCAGTCACCGACTACCCTCGACCGCATCGTCTTTTCGGGCCGGTCGATTAACAGAAGCAATCGAATCTCGAGGCCGCAAGATTCCCGGCAGCAATAAACGCGGCACAGAGAGAGAGAGAGAGGAGGACGACCGTGTGCACAGGTGGTGGTTGTTTGCAAAATGCCAAAGGCACGCCAAACAGATGGTGGTTGGCCGGCACAAAGGCGGACCGACATGGCCGCGGCAGCCTCTGCTGTTTTGCTCCACGAGCCGGGCGAAAAACCGACGCGTCCATCGGCTCGGTTCCCGTATTTCCGCGCGACTTCGCGACATCCCGCGTCTCGACGCTTTCTTCCTTTTTCCCCGGCGACGTAAGAGCGGTCGCCGGGAGATTGCTATTGACACAGGACACTGGAATCTCGTACGTGCTCGGTGGTGAGGCGAGGACGCAGACTCGGATGTGTTCCGTGGAAAAATAACGCTGCGGTTCCCGTCTCTCCTCGCTCGCTCGGCCGGAGAAATTCGCGGAGAACCGATCGGCCATGGTGAACCGGTGAACCGAATCGGTATCCTCGCGAGAAATTCCCGGATAATCCAGCCGATGCGTCCTCTTCTTCGGACAAACACAGGCTCGCGATTCCGCGTTTCGCGACAATCGCGAAACAAGAGACCACATCGGTGTGTGTTTGCTCGGAACCATCGAGTATTTCCAATTTTCAGCCGCGGTTTCCGACCGACTGTCCTTCCTTTTCCTTCCTGTAACGCGCTTCGAGATGCGTTTCCATCTCGGTTCCGGCCTCCTTCTCCGTTTTCCTTCGACGTGTCACGCTGTTATTCTACTCGGTTCTGTTTGACGTTGGACAGTCGGATCGATGGATCGGATCTAGGATAGACAGAGGAGGATTCCTTGGCTCGTCGTGATTGGATTATTAACGCGAGGTAACCGAGCGAAGTCGGAGCTGGACCAAGGACGTCCTAGCTCTTCGCTGAATTTCCACTTCGGCAAATCGCGGCCATATTGATTCATAAGTAATTCTCAGCGCCGAGTAAACGGGAAATACCGAGTACACCGACTTCCAGGGACTTTTCTGAATCACTTCGCTTGTGTAAAAACCATTTTCGCGAAATCGCTCGGGGAACTTTCGAGTCGTTTCATCGTCCTTTGATATCCACGGAGACTCGAGCTTTTTAATCCGTTCTTCCGATATTCCCGATCCTTTTAATTTGCACAGTAACCGTGAAATTTTCGTAAGATATTGGAAAAGCTCGATAAAGGGTATAAAAATCTGGTAAACGTACGGAAGATTCTTTGGGAGGAGCTAGAACTGGGCTTTGCGATTTCGATGCTCGAGTTTCTCGATTCGACGAGTCCTCTATCGTCGGAAATATATAATACCACCCGGAATTTTGAAAGAAACGACTCGAGAAGGTCCTCGAGAACGCGAAATGGCGCGAGCTGGGCGACCATCGTTGAGTTTCGAAGGTGGTTTAAAAGACGACGGTGTCGGGCTGCCCGAGCAGCGTTCAAAGATGTCTCTTCCGGTTTACGAGCGTCTTTACGGAGTCCCACGGCTCGCAGTCACGGTGATTTGGATTTCTCGTGAGTCACCCGGCTGCTTCGTTTTCCAGCAGACTCCGCTTCCTGTTTCTACATTTACATTTTACGGCCTGCTCCGCAGCGAGCACGCGACTCTGCAGGGAAACAGCATCCGCGTTTTTCACCAACCAGCGAAACGTGAGCTTGGGTTTCGAGAAACCAGAAGGTTCGATTCGTTCCGCCTTATTTCCTTTTTCCCCTATTCTTTGCGCTAGGAACACGAGCTCTCTCCTTTTCGTTCACAGACACGATTTAAATTTGGCGGGCTAACCGAAAGTCGATAGCATCTCGTCTGTTAAAAATTCGAATTTAATTCCGCGATAGTTCTAAAATTCTTCCGTGTCTAGATTTATGAAAAATAGGCCTGAGAAAATACGTTAACCCGACTCAAACCGATTTATTTATAACAGGTTATCGTTACATCGTCATTTCGTGATTCGTCGAACTTTCTTCTCCTTTTTTTTTCCCTTCCTTCTATGTTTCTTTGTTTTTTTTTTTAATTTTCTCAAAGAAAATAAAAAATAGGCCGGAGAAAATGAATTAACCCGATCCAAACTTATTTATTTATAACACGGTATCGTTACATCTCCGTTTCGTGATTTTTCAAAATTTATTCTTCTTTTTTCACTTCCTCTTATGTTCCTTTGTTTTTTTTTTTTTTTTTTTAATTTTCCCAAAGAAAATAAAAAATAGGCCGGAGAAAATGAATTAACCCCATCCAAACTAATTTATTTATAACACGGTATTGTTACATCGCGATTTCGCGATTTTTCAAAATTTCTTCTTCCTCTTTTTTCTCTTCCTTTTGTTTTCCTTCGTTTCTCTTTTAATTTTCGCCAAAAGAAATACGCGTTGCGTTTTAAACGGAGAGAGAAGGAAGGAAGGGCCGTAGAGAATCGTAGGAGAAACTGAAGGTCCAAGCACGGATAGGTTAGATGCAAGATGGCGGCCGGTTCAATTGGGCGCAGTGAGAGGTAACGAGGCGGAAAGAACGGAGTGAACGTCCCGTGGTTATTTAACGAACGCATTGAAGGGTGGAGAATTGGGAATTACTTAACAACAGCATCGAGCAGCGGAGAATTTTTAGATCGCATGCATAGGTTAGCCTGGTTCCACCGTTGCACGCTGTTTCCTTCGAAAGCCGTTAAAAGCGGCGATCAAATTTTTTGCTCATATTTCACGAGCCGCTGAAGCTGCTCGCATAACACAGGGATAGTTCCCTTGCTAAATTTCCCAGGGGGTGAGAAGGGAGCTGCTGCTGCTCCTCTGCTCTTAAATTGAAAAGCACGTCGATTTCTGCACAGTCGGATAGCTTTTGAGCTCGATAATGTGTACCCGTTCTATTCCGCGCTTTCCTTTTTCCAATGCATTTTCGGGAAAGAGTAAAGGAGCTTCTGACGGACTAAGAATAACGAGATACCCCTGCTACTACAGCCCCATCGAAATCAATTTACCCTTCGAGGATACCGCGGCACCAACCCCCACCACCTCTTCGAACATTTCGACTATCCAAATGGAATTATTTCGCGAACGATACATTTAATTTCTCGGTTGAAAAATTCCTATATTCTATTTTCCATTATATTTAAATTTTTCATTAGTCTTGAAACGATCGGAACACGAGGAATCGCGTTGTTACGAACGCGTGTGAATAACGAAATTTGGGTCGGGTAATGCAGGCAACTGATTTAGCGAGCAACCGGTTGATTAATTCGATATTTCGACGGACGAACGTCGTCGTCTCTAACACAGAGCGGAAAGCTAGAGGTTGGACGACCATAAATCACCTCGGCGTGGAACCAGAGCGCAACGATGCCAGTCGGCGTTATCAACGAAAGGATTAAACCGAGTCGCGGAATAAACAATTCCGCCTGAGAATTTCCACTAGAATCCGACCAGTTTCTTGCCATCCTCTAGACATTCTACCAGATATCCTACGGTCTAGAATGTCCCTAGGTTCTTGCGGTGGAATCGGGCGCGCTCAGTGCCGTCTCGTTTGGAACCGGCGCCCCGATCATCGCTCGTCTCTTGGCCGTCTGTTATCCTTGTTTTCATCTGGACGTATCGGCGTAATTCGACAAGGGAAGGGCGGTGTACGCGCGAGGAAATACGAAAGCGTCGGCCGGGCTCGCGGGTCGAAAGCGGCAGAGGAAATGGCCCATTCGACAGAACTCAAAAGGAATTCGATTGTGTCCGAACAATGCGTTCCATTCCGGCGGAACGGTTGCTATCTGGATACGCGTGAAACCGAGAAACCCTGGCGCCATTGTTCTCCAACTTTAATGGTGACAAATAACGCGCGGCTAAAAACTCCCTCTCGGTGTTTCCTGCTGCTTTTTCCTTCCCGCTTTTCCCCCTTTTTTTTCTCTCTTTCTTTCTTTTGCTTCTTCTTTTTTTTCTTTCCTTTTTCCAACGGGAGTTTTTCCTTTTCTCGCGCGAATTTTGCTTTCTGTTTCCCGCCCTTTTTCCTGACCCCCCCTCGTTTCTCCTTTGGAAATCTATCACGGGTCGAAAGTAAACGCGGCCTCCGCGACGCGAGCGGAAACGCAACCGCGCGTGGATTTTGCGCGAGAGAGAAAGTCTCGCGGCGTTGCTGCGAGTTCCGTGATCACCCGGCGGAAAACGGAAATGGAAAGTTCTGCTGTTAAACGAAGTACCGGTAGAGGGCTGCCGCGGCAGGAATTAACGAACGTCTTCTTCGTCGATCACGTTTCGACGTTGTTGAGCTTTCGAGTGCTCCGTTTCTCCAGCTTTTGAATCCAACCGCGGGATGATTCTCCCGATATTCTAAAAAAAGTCGACGGAAGTTAATGACTCCGCGAGAAAATTCGGAAATACGAAACGCTAACGGTTAAATTGTATCGTCGAATATCAATCGTTAGGTTTAATCGACAATTGAAATTGTTAATGGCCGAATTTAATGATCGTAAAAATATTCTATAATTATCGTGTTAACGATGCTGTATACCAAACGGTATATTAACGATACGATTAACAGTATATCGAGTTTAATTAACCATTAAGACGATTAAAAATCGTGAAAAAATGATCCGATATTAGTTTGAAATATATTTTCACGGATATAAATTATCTTTCCGATAGAAAGGACGTGGCTTAAATTTTCTGAAATTTATTTCCGATAATAAAATATCAATTTTAATAACGTATCGAGTTTAATTAACGATTTAAACCGTTAACGGGTTTAACGATTGCGAAAACAGATATTCGAGGGGAAAAAACGTGGAGAAACGAGAGGCACGTCCCTGCGAGAGGAATAAAAAAGCTGTGCAGACACGTTTGACGTTCCCGGTAAATTTCGCGGAGGAAAATTTCGCGTCGCCCCGGTGGAACCGGCGCATCGATCGGGAAGATAACGTTTTTACACGCGATCCGATCGAGCAGGCTGGATCCCTGGGAACGGTTTGCATCCTCCGCGCGTTATCCTATCTTCGATTTGTTCCGATGAATTCTCGGCAAACTTGACTGAGCTTGACGGAAGGCGAAGGAAACGAACCGGATTCTCAATCGGATCGGAGCTCGTTGAACGATGCCCGGTCTCGTCGCTCTTGGCGTTTCTTGTTCCCCGTTTTTCCGCACCGTCCGATCCGATCTCGAAATTGATCGCTCGAAAGCCCTTCTTCGTCCTGCGGTTATCGATTCCCCCTTCTCTTTCTCCCCCTTCTGCCCCCGTCACTTCGTATTTCTTCACCGGAACACTCCGGCGATCTCCAATAATTCGACAATTCGGCAAACCCAAACAAAAGGATATATATCTTAACTTGGCTTCTGTAATATTTAAACTTTTACCATTTCCAAATTTAACGAGAAAGCGTTTTTTTTTCTTTAATTCGTTGAAAGAAAGAAGATAATTTATTTTTGAAGTTTCGAAACGGATTAATTCGAGGGTAGTTTTATTCCTAAGAGCAAGAAAAGGGTGGATGTTTTCGATTCCTCTCTGAAATCTTCAATTTCTGAGGAACGAAAGATTCCCTTCGTTTTCCGCGAATTTCCGAACACGAATTACACGTTCGAGAGGAGCGATACCCGACACTATCCGCATATATTAAAATTTCTATTGTTTTAAATTAATGGAAGCAGCACGTTTTTAAAATTCATTGGGAAAAGGAAAATATTGTATTACTCGTATCGGAAACTTCGGAACGTGTTAATTCGAGGGCAGTTTTATTTTCAAGAGCGAGAAAGGGGTGAATGTTTTCGATCCCTCTGAAATCTACATTTTTTGAGCAATGAAAGCTCGAAGATTCCTTTCGTTTTCCGCGAATTTCCGAGCGCGAATTACATATTCGAGAGGAACGATACCCGACACCATCCGCATAAATTAAAATTTCTATCGCTTCCAAATTAAAGGAAAAAGCGAGTTTTTAAAATTCGCTGAAGGAAAGAAAATATTATTAGATCGTTCGGAAAGTCATTTCGTTTCTTTCTTTTTTTCATGCGGCTGAAGTGTGAAGCTGGCTGTGAAAAAATACAATTAGGTCCTTTATTGGGAAAAAACGAAATAACTTTCGGAATGAATTAATATATTAGTCGTGTTAGTCGGAAACTTCGAAACGTGTTAATTCGAGGGTAGTTTTATTTTCAAGAGCGAGAAAGGGGTGAATGTTTTCGATCCCTCTGAAATTTCCATTTTTTGAGGAACGAAAGCTCGAAGATTCCTTTCGTTTTCCGCGAATTTTCGAGCGCGAATTACACGTTCGAGAGGAGCGATACCCGACACCATCTGCACAAATTTAATTTAATAGGAAAACTGTTAATTAAGTCGAGGCTAATAGGGACGGGGGGTAGCAGGCGGGGCTAAATATACCGTGTAGGTATAGATCGTGGGCCGGCGCGAGGCCTTTATGGCTCGCGAAGTTAATAAGGTCGTGCAATACGGCCAATATCGGAGGCAAGTCGCCTAACGGCCTCATGATACTGGCCTCCGTGGATCTAGCGGCGCTCTGAACCCTGCAAAATGTCATGCATAAAGGTGTCATGCCCTATGGAAGCGAAATAGCCCGTGTCGAACCGTGAAACGTTTCTTATCACTCTTTTTTTTCCACCAAACCCCCTCGATTTCGGTTCGATATTCCTCTAGCTTACACCTTCTTTTTCGTACCAAAAACTGGTATATCGAGGCAAAGTAACTTTGGAACTTTCATTTTTCTGGGTGCTGGAAATGTTCTAATACTTTGAAAGGAATTAACAGTCAACTATACTTATTTGTTTTGAAGTTTCACGGGGTTGCGTTTATAGTCCGTCAAAAGAGGGAAGGTACTTTCGCGTTAATGTTCACGTTAACCCATTAACTCATTATCAGAAAAATCAGAGCTTATAGAAACGCGAGAAAAGCTTCTCTATAGCGAAAAGGTCTTCGAGTGCGAATGGTTAATGAACCACCTTAGGAACCACTCTTACTCTCGAAGGAACATTCGGAAATCTCCAGAGTTCCACTATTGCGAAAAAAAAATTCGTAATCATTGGGTCCGCGGTAACATAAAGTGGTCCTTGATCGTCTATAGCGTCGATCGAGGTCCTATTCGAAGTCTCGCGAATTTGCGGAACACGTTAGGTATTTATTAACCCTTTGCACTCGAGAGGCGACTGTCAGTCACCATAAAATTTTAAAAGCCCGTGTTAATTAATATACAAAGTTTAAAATAACATAACAACATTAGAGATATCGAAATCAAATAATTTTACGCGTTAATTATTACACGATTCTTTATTTACCACTAAAAAAAGTAACGTCAGTTTTGTAGCAGAAAATTTGTGAATTTCTACTCTTCTTTCACCAAAAAATCGTCGAGTGCAAAGGGTTAAATACTCGAATGCATTTGGAAGATTCGCGAGACTTCGTGGAACTGCGAAAGAATCAGAAGACGCTTCGATTCGCTTATAATTCGACGATCGTCTCACGAATCGCTGGAACTTCGCTCGCCGGGCATGCAGATTAAATCGTGCCTGTCTGTCAAAGTGTACCGGGTCAAAGAACATCGTATCCTTTCTTTTAAATCTCGCGAGCAAGAAGTTTCGAGTCGACCACTCCTCGGGCTCCTCCGACTTCCGCTCTGTTCGGATGACAGATCGCGTTTACCCTCCGGGCTGAAAATTGCGAAGCGTTTTCTCTATCGCCGAGGAAGACACGCAGATATACGCAGAGCGACGCCAACCTGTTCGTCCTTGCTTCGCGACGCCTTAATTCACGGTAGCTTCCGGATATTCTTATCCAGCCTCGGTTGAAATACTCGCAGACCCCCGAATTAAACGTATAACACGAAACCGTGTTCCGGGATTCGAAATTCCCCGTTGGTACCTCGAGTTTAGCACCATCTCCCGTTGACAAGGATACCGGAGACTATCCTTGCTGACTGCTCGCAGTCGAGACTGGTAGACCGCGGACCACTCCATTCAAAAGCCTTTCTATTTAGAGTCGCTGCTAACCGAACACTCGCGAATCGTCTTCGATTTAGCAAGCGGAACGAGAAGAGGATGGAGAAAGGGAATGAGAAGAAGATGGATAAGGAGCCGAGAGAAAGGAAGATCGTAGTACCAGAGAAGTAAGCAACGAAGTATAAGAAGGTACAGAGGAAGCCACGGCGTGAAGAAAAAGGAGAAACGAGAAAATAAGCAAGCAGGGCAAAAACAAAAGCGAAGATACTCTAGAAAGAAAAAGACGACCAGGGAAGAAAATATTCGCGAGATGGAAGTATCAAAGAAGCGAGTAACCAAGCACAGGGAGAAAACGACGAAGACACAGGACGAAGTAGAAGATAAATCAAGAAGATAAGTAAGCGCGACAAAAGGTAGATAAAGGCGCGTTGCAAAGAAGAAGAAGAAGATAAGGGCAGTAGAGAGACAAGACGCAAATATCAGAGAAACCAACCACAAAGATAGAAAGACGAAAACACAGGGCGAAGAAGAACGTAAATCAAGAAAATAGGTAAGTGAGACAAAAGGAAGATAATGACGCGTTGCGAAGAAGAAGAAGACCAGAGAAGAAAATGCTCAACAGGGAAGAGATAAGATGCAAGTATCAGAGACGCAACTAATCACAAAGATAGAAAGACATTGGATACGAGGAACCGAAACGCCGGAAAGCGAAGAAAAAGACGCGAAACCGTGGCCCGAGTTTTGGAAAGAAGGCCTAAGGTTACGAAGAAGAGGATCAGGGAAAGGAGTAACCGAAGGAGAGAGGAAGAAGAGAATCGGTGGACTCCGAAGGAAGAGGGGGAGAAAGGAAGCAACTAATCACAGAGAAAGAAAGACGAAGACACAGGACAAAGAGAAACTCAGATGGGAAAACCCGGGACACGAGGAAACAAAAGCGAAGGGAAATACGCGAAACCTTGGTCTAAGGTTTGGAAAGAAGGCCTAAGGTAGCGAAGAAGAGAACCAAGGAAAGGAGTACCCGAAGAAGAGATGGCGAGGAATCGGAGAACTCAGAGGATGAGGGAAATAAAGCAAACAACCAACCACAGAGATAGGAAGACCCGGGACACGAGGAAACGAAAGCGAAGGGAAATACGCGAAACCTTGGTCTAAGGTTTGGAAAGAAGGCCTAAGGTAGCGAAGAAGAGAACCAAGGAAAGGAGTACCCGAAGGAGAGATGGCGAGGAATCGGAGAACTCAGAGGATGAGGGAAATAAAGCAAACAACCAACCACAGAGATAGGAAGACCCGGGACACGAGGAAACGAAAGCGAAGGGAAATACGCGAAACCTTGGTCTAAGGTTTGGAAAGAAGGCCTAAGGTAGCGAAGAAGAGAACCAAGGAAAGGAGTACCCGAAGAAGAGATAGCGAGGAATCGGAGAACTCAGAGAATGAGGGAAATAAAGCAAACAACCAACCACAGAGATAGGAAGATCCGGGACACGAGGAAACGAAAGCGAAGTGAAAAACTCGAAACCTTGGCCTAAGGTTTGGAAAGAAGGCCTAAGGTAACGAAGAAGAATACCAGGGAAAGGAGTACTCGAAGGAGAAAAGAAGAAGAGATTCGGAGGACTCCGAAGGAAGAGGGAGAGAAAGGAAGCAACCAATCACAGAGAAAGAGAGACGAAGACACAGGACAAAGAGAAACTCGGATGGGAAGACCCGGGACACGAGGAAACGAAAGCGAAGTGAAAAACTCGAAACCTTGGCCCGAGTTTTGGAAAGAAGGCCTAAGATAGCGAAGAAGAGGACCAGAGAAAGAAGTATTCGAAGGAAAGAGAGCGAGGAATCGAAGGACTCGAGAGGATGAGGGAAATAAAGCAAACAACCAACTACAGAGATAGGAAGACCCGGGACACGAGGAAACGAAAGCGAAGAGAAAGACGCGAAACCTTGGCCCGAGTTTTGGAAAGAAGGTCTAAGGTGGCGAAGAAGAGGACCAGGGAAAGGAGTACCCGAAGGAGAGAGGGCGAGAAATCGGAGGACTCGAGAGGAAGAGGGAGAGAAAGGTCGGAGGACCAGGACAAAGAGTGGAAGAGGGTTGGCGGGGCTGGCTGGAGGACGGCGAAACGCGCGAGGGTTGGTAAAGGGAAAAAGTGGGGTGCGCGGCGCGCAGGGTGAAAAGCACAGGCCGCGTGCTCGTATTGAGATGTATCCCTGTATCTGTATCCCTATAGAGAAGGCCCGCGTCGTCATGGCGACCGTATCGATCCTCACGGCCGCAGAGATATGTACGAAACGATTCACAGTTAGCGAATTCTATCCCCGGGGCGTTAATGCGAGTAGGCTGCTGCGAGTCGCCAACGACACCATAGCGCCGCGTTCTTCGATCATTGCACACGCTCGCCTCTGCAATTCCACCGTGCAACGGGCTTGTTATTGGCCGGAGAACTCGTCGGCCCCGTCTTTCTTCCTCCGCGAGAAGACGGGGCCGCGACGTCGGGGAACAACGCTCACGAGGTGGCCTCGACTCTTTATTACGACCCACCCCGATGCCACCCCGTCCAGTTTCAACCCTTCTTCGATGCACCAGTCTTTTCTCGCGGCAGGCTTTCCGGTTACCGCTTCGTTCCGCTCCGATTTCGGCCGATAGGAGTTTAGCAGCTCGGTAGAACGGCTGCTAGAAACTGTCGTAGCTCTGCTACCATCGAAGTACAATCTACAGGGTGGTTCATGAGATTTGTGACCGTTTAACGGCGTGTGTATCTCGGTATAGCTATTCGGGATGTAATACTAGGTGTTTGAATGCGATCTGATGAAAAGGAGATTTGGAATTTTTTGAATATTCCACTGTTTTTGTAGGTTCGAAATTGTTTAGTGGAAATTGAATAGAGTATAAGGTCTGCATCGTTGGAACAATGGTAAAAGGTAGAAGTTAGGAATTGACGAGACGGAGTTAATTTGGCAGATTGTTAGTAGCATAGATATTTACAATTGTAATTATTCGAAGTGCTCGAAGATCAGATAGTGTTGAAATAATTTAGATCTCGAATGCGTGTGATTAACGGCCGAGTAATTAAGATTCCGAAAGAAAAGCGAGGACGACGGCTGTGCGGAACTTTTACTCGGGTTTCATGGTGCAAAGTAGGTAGAGTAATAAAGTCTATATCGTTGGAATAATTACCAGCGGTGATGTGTTCGTACACGTACGGCAAAGTAAGATCTGTGTAATTTGCATACGCAGGTTTGTAAATGCCAAGTCGCATGGCGTTGTTAAGAGGCTTAAGGGTGAAATTGTACGAGACGTTTAACGCGCGAAACGTCGCCCGGGAAAAACGTCTAAGGGAATAGTAATTTCTCCAATTTTTCATCCGCTATATCTATCGACCTGCATCCTAATCGCACGTACCAAGACCGAACACTCTTTGAATTATCGTCTAACTTGTAACGCGTTCCACTTTTTAAGCTTTGAACAATTTTGAACCACGCTCATCCCGTTTATTAACCGCGAAGATATTTATAGAAAAATATAGAAAAATATATCTCGTGACAATTCCAACGCGTTTTCCTTCGAAGACAAGTAACGTCGAATCGCAAAAAGTCGAAACTCCGTTGTCTAAGGCTCCCCGGAAATATCAACCCCGAAAAGTAAGAAGATAAAATAAGAGAGAAGCTTTCGCGACCGAGACTGGACGAATTATTTCATCGAGCGAAGATTCGGAGAAATTTATAGAAAAATATACCTCGTGACAATTCCAATGCGTTTTATTTCAAAGACAAATAACGTCGAATCGCGAAAAATGCAAACTTTGTTGTCCAAGTCTCCCTGGAAATATCAACCCCGAAAAGTAAGAAGATAAAATGAGAGAAAGTTCCGCGATCGAGGCTGGAGAAATTATTTCACCAAGCGAAGATTCGGAGAAATTTATAGATTAATATATCTCGTGACAATTCCAAAGCGTTTTCCTTCAAAGACAAATAACGTCGAATCGCGAAAAATGCAAATTTCGTTGCCCAAGGCTCCCAGGAAGGATCCCGAAAAGTAAGAAGATAAAATAAGAGAAAGTTTCGTGATCGAGGCTGGAGGAATTATTTCACCAAATGAAGATTCGGAGAAATTTATAGAAAAGTCTACCTCGTGACAATTCCAACGCGTTTTCCTTTCAAAATAAGCAACGTCGAATCGCGAAAAATGCAAATTTCGTTGTCCAAGGCTCTCCGGAAGGATCCCGAAAAGTAAGAAGATAAAATAAGAGAAGGTTTTAGGATCGAGGCTGGAGGAATTATTTCACCAAGCGAAGATTCGGAGAAATTTATAGAAAAATCTACCTCGTGACAATTCCAACGCGTTTTCCTTCCAAGATAAGCATCGTGGAATCGCGAAATATGCAAATTTCGTTGCCCAAGGCTCCCGGGAAGGATCCCGAAAAGTGAGAAGGTAAAATAAGAGAGAAGGTTCCGCGATCGAAGCTGGAGAAATTATTTCACCGAACGAAGATTCGGAGTTTTAATTTCGGGTATAGGCGGATAGAAAGGAGCGCGAGGCCAGCCCCGTTCCAAAGTACGAACGGATTGATTCTCATGGGGATTCGGGGGTGGCTCCCGATGGGCCGTTGCTCGAGCACGACCATAGAAACTCAGGAGAGGGTGAAACGCGGCCGGAGCGAAATGTGCGCGCAGCCGTTTTCAACGTTTCGGCTTTCCTTTTTCCCCGGCGCAAGAACAACCTCGTAATCATACAAATGGACTGGCGAATTAATTTTCCCGATTAATCGCCGCTCGGCGCGCTGCCATTATGGTTCGATCGTGGGACCAGCCATTACCGAAATTGTGTCTCGCCTCGGGCCAGGGAATTTTCTAATTCCACCGACCTTCTTAAACCTTTCCGGTCCGTTCTTCCATCGCGTCGAGGAACGTATCGGAATCGAGATAAACGGCGTCCTCGCTCGATACGAACAAAGGGAAGCGGATTTTTCCAGGAGAAACGATCGCAAGTTTCCTCCAACTCTGCGATCCGCCGTTATTTCTTCGCGCTCGTTCGACTCGATAGCAACCGGAACTTCCGTTTTTCCCGGCCGCTGCTCGGTTTTCCGAAGTTAACCCGCGGTGCACAGACTCACCCTCTCTGTCTCTCATCCCCTTGGTTCCTCCCCGCTCGTCCCGACCCCTTTCTTTCGCGGTTTGCTCTGCTTTCCCGAAAGGACAGCCGGATAACGTTGTTTCGAAAAGTTGTCGCGGCGCTTCCTCGAAATAGAACATTTCTCGCGACGATAATTACGCGGTAACTCGTTATATTAATACTCGCGGTACGCGCAACGCCGTTGCAATTCGCGCGGTTTGCGCAACGCGACTATCGTTAATTAAATCGCCGATTCGATTACTTCGAGGATTTGCATTTTCATTCCGTGTTAATTTTCGGGGAACAGGCGACGTTCCGTTTCCTGTTTCCGTATCGCTTCGTTAACTTTCCCCGTGCTTTCCGTCGCGAGCGATTTTTTTCTTTGATCTGCGAAGATCGCTCGTGTCTAAGACTTTTCCCGTTCCACGAATTAAAACGCTCGGTTAGGTGATGAAGACACTCGCGTAATCTCCGTGCTCTGTATTCGAAGTCGATTTCGACGTAATTCCGTCGAACTGGTCATCGAATTACCATTTTCTAAACTGAGATATTCGATTAACGATTGATATGTAACGATTTATTTTATTTGATTATTTATTCGTTCGCGAGAAGAAACTCATTGGCATAACGTGGTATTTGCGATAGATTTATTAGCTGATTACGATATTTAACGATTAAAGTACCATAATCGTTTGCTAGATTAATGGGATGAGGATAAAAAAGGCTGGAAAATAAATATAAACGATCAATCGTCGATTTTATCTTCTGCTATTTTCGATTAATCGTTCTTGCTCTTGAACGGTCTATATTCTGCAATAATTAAGAGCCATTTTACATGGAATCTCATAGAGCTAGTCACCCCGCCATTNAATAAATATAAACGATCAATCGTCGATTTTATCTTCTGCTATTTTCGATTAATCGTTCTTGCTCTTGAACGGTCTATATTCTGCAATAATTAAGAGCCATTTTACATGGAATCTCATAGAGCTAGTCACCCCGCCATTCTCCAGTGATAAAGTACCCGATTAACGAATATTTTGACAATCGTGCTTCCGATAAAGCAACTCGGACTAGTAGCCAATCGAAACATTGCCGAAATACTTATTTAACGATTAACATATTCCAGGTTATATGCCGATTCGAGCATAATCGTGGCTAGGAGTAAAATTGCAGGGAAAGCAACGGGTGATTGTTTAACCGGGCTATAATAAGCGAGATAAAGCGTATAATTGCAAGCGAGGGCTTGGGTTAGGTTCAACGGTTGAGATTACAGTCTTGCCGGGCCTATTCGCCGGCATCACCGCGACAAATCTAGTTCATAGTTCGTTTCATGCTCGGGAACGCAGGATCGGGGGGCCCTTGGCCGCGGAGGGCGTGTGCACACACACCGGCTTCTATAAAATAGACGTTCGCTCGCGTGGGGTATATTTATACGGCTGAGAAAACATAAGCGTTCCTCTGCACGCGAGCCAGCCAGCCCGAGATATTTCTTACGTCCGCGGCGTTCGTCTGGGAATCAGCCTCGAGTAAGCGTGCTGCGGGGCTGCTGAAAATTAAGATCACCTCGCGGATAAGCTGTCGACCGATCGCTTAGATCGTTTCGCCGAGGATGTGGGTATTGGAACGATCGTTTAAGCAACGATACCGCGCCGGCGGTGTGTAATTAAGCGATTCGCGAGCAACCGTCTCAATCGCGTTCAAGAAGCTTCGAGTTGCAGCGTCCAGTGGCGGTGCCGGTGTTTAGGGCGCCATTTATGGTCGTGCGTAACATTTTACTCGTTTAGCGCGGATCGAAAGATGTGATTTAGTCATCGAGAGGCTTTTACAGTTCTATTGTTTAGGGAATTGATGTTTAGGCACAAGCTGTGTCGATGGTACCGGTGTTCGCAGTGGAATTTATGGTCGTAGGTCACATTTTATTCGCGCGTTTAATAAGGATTGGATTGTTAATTTTGCGATTGAAAAGCTTCTTCTATTCCTTCTGGGTGAAGAATTAAATTTTAAATGGAAGATGCATCAGTGTAGCCGTCATGGAACTGCTATTTATGGTTTTATGCAGTGTCCTAGTAATTTGTTTGTTAAGAATTGTTAATTTTGCGATTGAAAGGTTTATTCTATTTCTTCTGGGTGAAGAATTAAATTTTAAATAGAGGATGCATCAGTGTAGCCGTCATGGAACTGCTATTTATGGTTTTATGCAGTGTCCTAGTCATTTGTTTGATAAAGATGGGATTGTTAATTTTACGATTGAAAAGTTTCTTCTATTTCTTCTGGGTGAAGAATTATACTTTAGATTGAGGCTGCATCAGTGTAGCAGTCATGGAACTGCTATTTATGGTTTTATGCAGTGTCCTAGTCATTTGTTTGATAAAGATTGAATTGTTAATTTTGCGATTAAAAGATTTCTTCTATTTCTTTTGGTTGAAGAATTACACTTTGGATGGAGGCTACATCAGTATAGTAGTCATTGCACTGCCATTTATAGTTTTATGTAATGTCCTACTTACTTGTCTAATAAGGATTGGACTATGAATTTGGTCACCGAGAGATTTCTTTTCTATTTCTTCAGTCATAGAGGTTACATTCGGTAGTGGTATCATAGTCTTCGCAGTGCCATTTATAGTCACGTGCAGTATCTCGTGTATACTCGAGTGTTTAACAAGGTTTGAACTATTAATTTGGTCACCGAGAGATTTTCTCGTATTTCTTTCACCAGTTGAACTAAATTTTCGATAAAGATATTCATCTGGCATACACTCGTGAGTCGAAGTCACGCAGCCTTAATCAAAGAAACGGGAAAAGGGACTTTGATACCAGACGGATCAACTATTTATTAGTTATCAACACTTTTTTAAAATTCACGAGCTCGAGCGATGCAGCAACCGCAAGGATTAATGCACGTTTCGCGTGCGGATTGGTATTCATAAGCGTCACGTTTCTAGAGATGCTTGTGTACTTTATCACTCGATCACGAAGATGCTTCGCAGCATCCGGTTGAAGACGGGTGGTATCGCAGGTTAAATGTCGAGGTGCGTGACCACTACCAAGGATGGGTGCCCAACCGAGTAATTTTTTAACGAAGCTTCGAATCCACCTGTTCTCTTACTCTTCGATTTCCCACCAAATTTTCGGGTAGTCGACAAATGGACACACTCTCGAATCCATTCTACGGACTATCTATCTATCCTTTGACCGACTAGTTGCCTGGAGGGATGTTCACCGAGTGGCCAAAATTCCGATAGTCACACAGAGAACGCTAATGGGTTACCTCTTCCATAGAAATTCTACTACTAACACCACCACCACCATCACCAGACTATATATCTCATGGAGCCTTTCGGATGAAGGACACTCCATCCGGTTCCAAGTATTCTCGATCGAGCCAGTGTGTTCATTTGGTGGCCATTTAATGGGCGCTTTCTCTAGATTCTACGCGAAGTCTCGACTACTGAATAAGTGAAATGTTTCTCTGGCTCCTATCTGCTTCCCTCAGACGCAGTAGCGTCCATTTCGTGGTCATCCAGTGGTCAGTTTCAACGAAATCATTCACGATATTACTACCGTGCACGGTTCTGATCCTTCTCTTCCGGTTCCGACTACTCTCGCGGGCAGTGTTTATCCCGAATCGATAATGGGAGGAAAAATCTATCGCTTCCGTGCGTCATCTCGCTTCGCTTTGTTCTCTTCCTGGAACGTACTCGCGATGAAATTGGGTCTCGAGAGAAATTCCAGTAACGTTAGGAACACACGCTGCATTAAATATACCAAAGGAAAGGCGTTACAGCGACAAAAAGAGAAAATAAGAGTGCCAAAAAACTGAGGAGCGACTAAAAGCGAGATAAGAAAATTAAAGATAAGAAAACTGGGCTGGAGTTGCAAGAAAGGAGACTCGATAATTACAAGGGAAAGATCGAAAACCAGTACGAAGGGACACAACGACGAAAGAATCGATGCGAATCTTCCGAAAGAACGAGTTTTGCAGCGAGGCGAAACACCGCATAGTAGAGCGACAAACAGCGGGATTACAATAGCAAAGAAAAATGTCGGTCGCGAAAAGGAAGAGAAGAAAGAACTCGATCGAGCCTTGGAACCAGGAGAGAAAAAAGGGCAAAAGGTGAAGCCGTCTACGAAGTAAAGAGGTACATATAAAAACAAGGTATCTTCGAATCTAAATGATATTCAAATTCTCAGACTCCCAAGGGCCACATTGCCAGGGATCTCGAGAAGCCGATATCAGGTAGTCTGAAGTAGACCCTCCAAGTCCGCCAACGTGCAAACGCAGATTATACCTATTCTACTTGCGAACTGTACGCGTGTCTAGTCACCGTCTAACCGCTTTGCGAGTACTTCTTGGTACTAGATCGACTCGGAGAAAATAATTAATCAGCGCGGTCGTTAATCAACGACCTGTCCTATCGGGAAGAAGCTCGACTCGGCGCCAAGGATTCGCCACAGCGAATTCTCCCGTTTTCTCGCCTCGAGAAAACGACGATATCCACGGAGGATTCATCGGAACGTGAGAATGGTGGAAATTGCGAAGCTACGATAGGCGCGACAGCTGATCGAACTCGCGTGGAAGTCCGATTCGATCGTCTCAGCTGGCTCGGAGACGCCAAGGCCGCTTCGCTGCCCCAGGTGCGAAACGCTCGATTATGCCCGTAGACGAAACAAACGCTCCTCCTTTGTTCCTTGACCCTTATTTACCAATCGATTCCACGGGGGAATATCTCACGGAGAAAGGAAACAGGGGGTGTGCATAGCGTTCGAGCTGATCCTGCTGGTAATGACAGCTCCGCGGCCGTTTGCTTCTGCGCAGGCTTCCCGACTCGCTCTGTCCTACCATTTTCTCGGTTAAATCGCGTCGAACGAATTCTCACGGAAACGTGGATCTTTGTAATATCCCTGAGATTGCTCGGATCTTTTTAAATATTCCCGAGAACCGATTTGTTTTACAAAAATCGCGCCCAAGTCGCAATCTTCCTTGGATTAATCCTGTGGAACGGAGTCTAGCTGAATCTCGATTTGCAAACCGTGCGATAAAATTTCTGGTCTTTCGAGCCTTTCAGGTCGTAATCTTCCTTCGATTAAGCTCATAAAAAGGAGTATAGCTGAATCTCCGTTTTCAAACCGCATGATACCGTGTGATACAGGCAGAGACTCAACGAATGCAATGTTAAATTAAAAATTTCTGATCTTTCGAGTTTTTTAAGTCGTAACCTTCCTTCGATTAATCCTATAAAAAGGAGCATAGTTGAATTTCGGTTTCCAAACCGCGTGACACCATGTGATACAGATAGAGACTCAACGAATGCGGTGTTAAATTAAAAATTTCTGATCTTTCGAGTTTTTTAAGTCGTAACCTTCCTTCGATTAATCCTATAAAAAGGAGCATAGTTGAATTTCGGTTTCCAAACCGCGTGACACCATGTGATACAGATAGAGACTCAACGAATACGGTGTTAAATTAAAAATTTCTGGTCTTTCGAGTCTTTCAAGTCTTAATCTTCTTTCGATTAAACCCCTAAGAAGGAGCATAGCCGAATTTCTGTTTCCAAACCGCGTGACACCGTGTGATACAGACAAGGACTCAACGAACGCAGTGTTAAATTAAAAATTTCAGGTCTTTCGAGTTAAAACTTAAACAATCATGTCGGAATTGTTCGAGTAACCCGTCGAATCTTCGGGATCTATCCGCGAATCGTAGGTGTAGCCGGTTTTCATCTGCAAGGAAGTCCGAGGACACGGGGAGGCATCCAAGAAGAACGATGCCAGCCGAGTGGATCTCTCGTTGGTGTACAACGAAAGGGTTAAATCCGTAGAGGTCAATGGCTAATATAAGCAAACTGCCAATCGACGGATGTATCGGCTATGCCAGTGATTGTCACGGGCGTGCAGAAATCTGCCGGTGAACCGTGGCCGCATATACGTCACGGGCGTGTGCATTAAGTGGTTAAAACGGAGCAGGAAGTGCTTCATAATCCTCGTACACGTATACGGTATAAGTCTGGCCTGGAGAGGCAAGCTATCCGTATTTTGACCACGCGAGCAGCCAGGCCAGCCTGCGGTCTCGTATCAACTCGTGCAAGATCATTATCTACCCGCTACGGGATAAACGTGCACCGTAGGATCCCCTTTCTGTATCTAAATAACAGATGGAAAGGGTGATGCTCTCGGCCGAGAAGAGGCCAGCAATGGCCGTAACAACCGTGAAACGGCTAAGAGGATAGCGCGATGATTCCGAGGAACGGCCATCCCAACGGAGAACAAAGCGGGCCTACTCCGCGATCCCTTCTGTTCTTCCTTTCCTTCATCCAACGTGTTTTTCGCGATTGTTTAGACAAATTTTTAGGATACAAGAAAGGTTTGTCGCGCAGAGACACGCGAAGGTGTCCGTAGAAGGGTTCCATAGAGACGAAAAAAAACAAAGAGGAGGAATTCGATAGAGAGTTGCAACGACAGCTCCAGAAGAACAAAGCGGGTTTACTCTGCGATTCCCTCCATTCTCCTTTCTTCCTTCATCCACCGAGTTTTTCGCGATTTTCGAATAAGAGGGTTGTTTGGAAAAATTTCGAGGATACAAGAAAGCTTTGTCACGTAGAGGAACGCGAAGGTGTCGGAAGGGAAATTCCGTAGAAACGAAGGAATTCGATAGAGAACCTCTCGTAATTCTTCCATCGTCGTAATTCGTACAATCGCTAGAATACTATACGATTATTAAATTTCTCGCGAAGTCCTTTCCTTAACCCTTGATTTCGCAACCTAGGAACAACCCTTTGATAACATCGTGGATTTCAACTCTTCCTCGAGATATTTATCTGTAATCAATTATTAATTCAACGTTACCGCGTCGCGTTAAATAGCCCGACTTTCCTCGGGAGAGAATAATTTATCCGTGGTACGCGACAACGACTTCCATTGGACGAATATACTCGTCCAGGATACGCACGAAGAGGTTCCATTGACGGAGTATAAACCAGCGCGGTGGTGAAAGGATGAAACACGGTCTCTCGCCATTGAACTCTCTGTATCTCGGAGCGGAGCTGCGATTCGCAAGCGAAGCTCGGTTCGATGGCAGAACACGCGGGGTTAAGAGGCGAGCGACGCGTTTCTGCTCTGTTAGCTGGCCCATAACAGTGGTTAGACGGTCGCGGGTTAAAATTGGAATTAATCGAGGGGATGGGAGAACGGGGAAACTCGGCGTGTTGCGGCGAGCGCGCCGAAGAGGCGCGGGGATGAAACGGGGAATGTTGTTCGCGTAGCGGTTACGTTGTTCCAGTTCGACTTGTTCGCGCGGCTCGACAAAGGTCCCCGGACAATGGGTTATATAAGGCCTGAGGCTGGAACCGGTATTTTCGCGAATAGACGAACGACCTTGCGATTCGTTTAACGGCGCCGCCTCCGGGGGCTGACCGCTCCGTGTAATCTCGCCGGATCGTTTCCTTCGGCTTACAAGCCCGTTTTTCTTCCGCTGCATTCTGCCTCTCAGTGACACGGAAAAGTTGCAAAAATATAGGCAGGCTTAAGAATGAAAGTTCCCGGTGCTATACGAGGGACGGATAATAAAAGCTCGCGCGTGAGGGATGGGGATCTTTAGATTTTTCTACGAATAACACCCGACGTCGTTTCGATTTATTTCCGGATCAGGATTTTCGTGTCGCGCCAGCTAGATTTATACTCGCGCTTAAATGCGGTCGAACGTTTTGTACGTGCTGTTTTGAAAAAACAGTGACGTGGGAAGTATAATCGCAGTATCTGTTTTGCAAATATATTTTACCGTCGAAGATCCATTTCGATTGGAGACATTGGCAGCGTAACAGGAAGAGTCTTTCGGTGTTTGAATGTAAGTCGACTCGAAAGGATATCAGCAGGATTAGGAAGATGTTTTGGGTACGAAAGATATGCGTTCTTAAAACGCGTCTAATGATATATCTGATGAACGCGTGAATGAATACAAGGCGAGAACAACTGCTTGAAACCAAAATTGGAGAAAAATACTAAGTGTATCGGTTATTCTTTGATCTTAACCACGTTTTAGCTCGTGATAAATGTATATTTTAGAATTAAACAACGTTCTTTATTCTTCTCTGTCAATTAACCGATCTAATATCACTCGAAGACAATATCGGTTAGATATTGAAGAGAACAGCCTTAAGACGATTTCCGCGTAACTCACTAGCGCCACCATGACCCGTATCTCCGAGTGTACTACAAGTATCGCATACGTCGCTGAGTTTTCAAAATTTCCTAATTTCTCATAGAAGTCTGAGTCGAAATTTAGATAGAAACGCGTGCAAGATCTCGAGATTCTCGATTCGGGGTGGATCGCGGAGCAGAAGGGTCATCGAGACGATGAAACGTTCGTTCAACGTGAGCTCCGACTGGATTTCGACCAATCGGCCATTCTACTACCCTTAATTTTTGGATTCGCAATGGATGGTGTGAATGGCGGCGTTCACCGCCTCTGTCAAACTGCTTCCTCTCGACGGCAATGGCCTTTTCGGCCGGGTGTACGACCTAAATTTCTCCCGGTCCCTCGGAGGCAGCACCCGAAGCAAAAAGCGCAATATCGATTCTGGCCTTTCGACTCGCGAAAGTTCAACCGTCCTCCCAGGACCGTGCACCTCGGAACGACCTTCTGCTCCGGCAGAAGGTCCACCTTTTCTCTCTCTCCCTCTATATTCCGATCCTCTCTCTTCCCTCTCTTTCTCTCCGAGCCGCGCACCCGCGCACACGGTCAAATATTTGCGAATCTTTCGTTATGGCGCATCTTCAATTCTCGATTCCATTAACGCTCGCCGAGAAGTTGGTTGCCGGGCCGGTAGAAAAACCGCAGCCGTGTTTTTGGAGGGATTTCGGAGGGTTCGTTAGCGGCCACTCGATAATTAGCGTTCACCGTGCAGAGAGAGGGGGAGAGAGTTGCACTTTGTTTGGAAGTTGAGGTTCGTTAAAACGTTGGCCGGTTCCGGCTGTTTCAGGATTTTCTTGACACGACAGAGGAAAGTTCCGGCCTCGACGAGCTTTTGAAAGTTACACACCGGAAGAGGTGCTCGGCAAGCCGTGGTTCCGTCGCGACGCCAGCGTCTCGCGCCGGATCTCCACGCTCCTCTTCCTCGTCCGCGATTTCGCAACGGATAAAACGTGACTCATTCGCCGCGACGCGTGTGTCACTCGGTTAATCTGCTATGCATGAATCAAAAAGTTAACCCCGGTGTCGATTCGGAATACGCCGCGGGAACAAGTTCCTAGAAAGCAGCTTGCCAGCTACTCCGCTCGGGTATAGCAAACTGTAACAACGCCGATGAATTCTTCATTACATCCTTGGCAGATATTAAGCGGATTATAGCCGTGCGAGTCTTGCTCCTCGCGAGTCGGAAAGGGCGAGGAATTGCCGCTTGATAAAATGACCGATCGATCTTTATTACAGGCGCGGGCTCGTTTTTCAGGCAACTTCTCGACGATGTTATGTGAAACGGAAAATTGGTGGAAATGCAATTAGTATGGAAATATAATCGCGTTTGAGTCTGACTACTTTTGTTTCGTTGTTTTTTTTTAAATAGTAGTTCGAAGACTTAGAAATCAATTGCAAGAGGTTTCGATATTTTAAAGAAAGTATTTTTCGAAATGAGAAGCTCGAAGGTAAAAACTACATTAAAAATGGCGTGCGAAGTATCTCGAGATCTAATCAACCGATTACCTTGAAATTTTGTGCACTATGTATATTAGACATCGGCAATCCATGTTCTTTTTAATGGTTTCAGAAAATATGATCTATAATCGTGCAAATTTGCTGCACCGATTCGATCGGTATAAAGGTCAAACACGAACGGCTGCCATTTTGATAATTTTCAGAAAAATGCGAATGTTCTATCGTCAATGGCTAGGAAACATATCCTAGTTTCAATCATTTTTTTAATTTTCCTGCCAGGTAGTCCCATTTGGCAAGAATCCAGTACACCATAGATGCCGTTTCAAACCTGTATAAGTAGTATTAAAAACAAAATTAACCCTGTCTTTTTCATAGTTTTGAGAATTGTAAAATAAGGCATAAAAACTAATATCGATCAAACGCTTACCTTGCATTTATTGTTTCAAAACAACCCCTTAAATCAAGGTACAAACTTCAGGTACCGAATTGCCAGGGTCATTGAACTCTAGTATAAACAAAGCATTTTGAATCTTAATTTATAAATCACCGAATACAGAGTAAGTTATACAGATTGTCACTGACAAAAATAAAAGAGAAAATAAGAAATCAAAGCGACCGAGCACCGAAGCAGACCATCATCTATCGAACCCGTTCATTCTTTTAAATCAAGGATGAAACTTTAGGTGTCATAAAATTTCCAGGGTCATTGAACTCTAGTATAAACAACAAATTTTGAATCTTAATTTATAAATCACCGAATACAGATTAATTATACAGATTGTCACTGAAAAAATGAAAGAAAAAATAAGAAATCAAAACGACCGAGCACCGAAGCAGACCATCGTCCATCGAACTCGTCCATTCCCTTAAATCAAGGATGAAACTTTAGGTGCCATGAAATTTCCAGGGTCATTGAACTCTAGTATAAACAACAAATTTTGAATCTTAATTTATAAATCACCGAATACAGATTAAGTTATACAGATTGTCACTGGCAAAAATAAAAAATAAAATAAGAAATCAAAACGACCGAGCACCGAAGCAGACCATCGTCCATCGAACTCGTTCATTCCCTTAAATCAAGGATGAAACTTTAGGTGTCATAAAATTTCCAGGGTCATTGAACTCTAGTATAAACAACAAATTTTAAATCTTAATTTATAAATCACCGAATACAGAGTAAGTTATACAGATTGTCACTGACAAAAATAAAAAAGAAAATAAGAAATCAAAGCGACCGAGCACCGAAGCAGACCATCGTTCATCGAACTCATCCATTCCCTTAAATCAACGATGAAACTTTAGGTGTCATAAAATTTCCAGGGTCATTGAACTCTAGTATAAACAACAAATTTTGAATCTTAATTTATAAATCACCGAATACAGATAAAGTTATACAGATTATCACTCAAAAAAAATAAGAAAAAAATAAAAAATAAATCAAAGCGACCGAGCACCGAAAGATGCGACCGTGACCGAAGCAGACCATCGTCCATCGAACCCGTCGATTCCCGAAACGGCAGGGAAGGAACGGAAGCTTATGGAATAAAAGCCCGGCGTCCATGTTTAATTTGCTAAAAGTCGGTCGTTGCACGGCTGATTTCGCGCCGAATGGCGAACGGGTGAAAGAGGGAAAAGGCCAGACGGAGCGCGTCTTTTCCCCGCGATTCTTTGACCGGTCGTCGGCTTTCCGAACGTGAAAGCGCAAACAGCGTGAAAGCAGGCCCGGCGTACCTTTCGACTTCGGTTGAAAGGGAGGACGAGCGAACGGTAAAAATTAGCGTGCGGCCATGGTCCGTGACAAAGTTCCAGCCGAAGCCGGTCGTCCATTTAAGATAAGCCCGACGCCATTCAGTCCCGGCTCCCTCTTTCCGCTCGTTTCGCCCCTGTCCGCGGTTTTTCCGCCTCGGACCGGCCGTGGAAATTGCACGGATTCCCCGCGTTTCTAATTCTGCCGGGGTTACCGAAACTTCTCCCGTTTTTCTCGTCAACCCTCTGACGGATCATCGCTTCGGGGATGAATGTAACATCTCGGATTAATTCCAATCTCATCCCTTCGATCTTTCGCTAATTTCCTTCGATCTCGGCTCGAACCTAGCTCGAGATAGACTCGAATGATAGGTTCTTGATAGCGCGAGCTGTCTCAACCCCTTTGCAGACGGGAAGAATTTCCGTGTCGCGGTTAACGTATTCGGAAACGTGCATTCTCGTAACGGAGAACAATTAGGTCGACGTGAATTATAGTTTTTATCACGTAGTTTCCATATCTTCTGCATAGGGTTAACTCCGCGGGACACGCGATTTCCGAGGAAATGAAAACCCTAGTTGCTAAATTGTAAGCGATGGAAGAATACGATATTTATCGCACAGAAAATATTTATCGCGAGAGAAACGTTACCAATGTGCGGAAAAACAATTGATACTCGGTAACAAACGAAGAACACGTAGGAAATAGGGATTGTTGACCACATTGTTGACCTGTGGACTTATTTTTCGCAATACTATGACACGCGGGACGATTTTTAATACAAAAGAAATGGGAAGAAGCATTCGTTTTAGGTATTTAACACGTGGAGGTCACCGGTGACCGGCACTCGACTTGGCTACAGCGCCGTGGGGGCCACCAGTGACCGTCGCGCCCAGATTGATGGAAATATATATAATTTAAACAAATGACAATACTTATAATTTAATTGCATTCCAGCACCACGGGGTCACTGGTGACTCCTGCCACGAAAACTGCTT
>NIJG01000003.1:336243-352771 GCA_002201625.1 Euglossa dilemma
AATTTAAACAAATGACAATACTTATAATTTAATTGCATTCCAGCACCACGGGGTCACTGGTGACTCCTGCCACGAAAACTGCTTCAAACATGATTTTGTAACTCATTTTATCTGCTGCAAATGATATTTCAGCATAATATGCATCGCATAATGAAAAGTTGGCGCCTTGGGCAAACCATCGAAAATGCGTCTGGCAGTCAACGTGTTAACAGGTTGAGGGAGAAAAAAATATATCCCACGATGCATAAGAAGCTAAGTAAAAGTAACTACCTAACCTCGCGTAACCTCAAAGAGTCAACACCAAGCCTAGCACAATCTAAATGACCATTTCCAAGCTTTCTATTAAAAAATTCTGTCTTATCGTCAACGTTATCACTCTAATCTTCCGATATCTTCTCTCATCCTCTCATTTAGTCAATTTGACCAATGGGCGAGGTTACGTTAGCTCGAAAACGCTGGAAACAGCGTTAGGGAGTACCGGAGGACTCGGAGGAGCTAAACGGAGGGGCGATTGGCTGGTCCTGGAAAACTCTGTAGGATCGGGGGGTTATCAAGGGAGATTCCTGGGGACGATCGGTCGATGGCACAGTTGCACGGTTCTCGATCGCCTTTCGTAGTAAATTTAACGAAACAAGCGTGCTGACCTAAAACACGAGCCGTCGACCCTGGCCGTGTTTCCGAGGCGTTCTCGGTGTGTAGGGATCGGTAATGGATACGCTTTCCACGCGGCTAACAGGGTTACCTGCTGCCTTTCGTGGCGGCTCGATCGATCGATCCGCTCCGTCTACATCAATGGAGGAGCCCGGTGGATACGTCCTCGTCATCGGCGACGACCGGCCCGACTAATGGCTTCGAGTTCAATGGCTGGAGAACGCGTCACCTCGTTATCGAGAAACACGTTTCATAATTAAGCGTAATAGCGTCTGCTAGATTGCCGCGGTGCCGGCGCGTGGAAACTGACACGACGCGCCTCGCGACGGTAATTAAAATCGGGTGAGAAAGTTTATTTATCCGCCCACGCCGTTTCCCTCCCATACTTCTGTATCACGCTCTGTTTTCGTTTACAACTAAATTCCCGCTGTTTTCTACCGTTTTCTTCTCGAAAACGCAAACTGACACGACGCGTTTTCTCATGGCGGTTAAAATCGAGAGGGAAAGTTTATTTATCCCTCGACGCCATTTTCGAGTTCCTGCAATTTATCCGATAGCAGACGTTTGAAATAAAATTTCCTCTGTTTTCTATATTTTTCTTCTTAAAAAAGTCCTCTGAAAATTGATACTACGCGTCTTGCGACGATAATTTAAATCAATGGAGAAAGTTTATCTAGTCACCGACGATTTAGACGATAATATTATATTTTCCACAGCGTTTGAATCTTTCTCTTTTCCAAAATTCCCATAACCCTCTACTCCATTTTCTAGCTCTTCCAAACTACCCCTTAAAAAAAATGTTGACTCTTGGCCCCTGAGGTGGTTAGGAATTCACGCGTGGAAGGATCTAATCGTGGAAATTCGGACGTGGAAAGTCGGTCGGTGGCGGAGGGTCGCGTGGACGGTCGGAAGGAAGCGGAGTCGTGATTTATGTGGCGCGTGGTGGGGGAAGCGACCTCGGCGCGTCGACTACTTCGACGCAGGCTGTAGGAGACGCGGACCCTTGGCGTCGCCCGGTTAAGACGGGCTGCGCGGGTCGATTAATTTCCCGGAAATATGTAGACGGCTGGAACGGTGTTTCCGAATTAAAGATACAAAGCGATCAATCGCATAACCGCCGTATCCAATTAAAATCCCCTCCGCGCCGACGCGGAGTATACCCAGTCCTCTCGGAGGCTTCCCTCGGCGTATCTGGAACATCGCCAGAGGGGAAGTGCCTGGTTTCCCGGGAAAATCGGGCGCGGAACGCGCGAACACCTTCGACTAATTGCAGCTTGCCCGCCGTTTAATCTTCCCAATCAAATCCACGTTTCGTCCGCGCCATTTCGTCTCCGTTTATCGGGCCCCTCTCTCGCAGCGTTGTGTATTCTTTCCGTCCCAGCCGAGGGCTAGCGACGCTTGAATTATGCACCATGTTAATTGCAGTCGCGGTGGAAGGCAACGTTTACGCGACTCTCCGCCAAGACACGTATTAATTAGCGTCCCGTGCAGAATTAAACGTCAGGCCGTATATGCAAAACAGCGCGGGTTACCTTCGTCTCTGGTCTTAGGTCAGCCCTTTCCCCAGAGGGAAAGAAAGATTCAGGCGCAGGACACTTCTTGTCCTGACCGCGATTAATCCGCTTAACTCCCCGTTTTCACCATCATCTGATTTTACAGGCTGTTTCGTAGTCAGCGACGCTTGTTTGTAAGTCGACGCCATTCGAATTTACCACGTAATACCGTGGAGTGAATTTATTTTTATTTAACACTCTCGCTAGCGGCGTGAAAACGATATAAATCTCGTTTCTTTATCCATCTTGCGATAAATTTGGTCACGTTACACACACCCGAGATTTATTAATTAACGAGAGGATTAAAGTCGGTAAAATATTCAACGACGCACGAGCGAGATGGTATCTCTGAGATTTTATCGGCATTACCGGCGGAAAACGAAAAGCGACGGTGACGATAAAGAAAATATAAATCAACTTCGACAGTCGCGTTTCATCAAAGATAATCAAACATTCAACGACCGGCGAGCAGCTGCGTCTACCCGATGAATTTTCCAGCCGACTCTTAAAAAAAAAGGAAAAGAAAAAAAAAGGAGCCAGCGGTACATTCCGTCCATTTTCCCCCTCGCGGAATCAGCCGCTTTTGAAACGCGCGATCAATTATGAAGCAGCCTGTGTATTTCCTTTCATCCCTTGGTCTTGTCCCCTCGCCTCTATCGGTCCCCGTTTTGTATCCGTTCCTATTTATCTTCCTCTCCATTCGTTTCTCCGCTTCTTTCTCCGCGCGGATACACGCGAGCCCGTTGGAAGCCGCACCGAGTTTCCAGAGAGAACAGGCGGATAATTGAATTCGAACAGCCGCGGTACCGTACCCGAACTGAACGCGTTTTCCGCGGAAACGTTCCCTGGGCCCGTTTATTCCGTAACGCGGCATAATGGGAGCGCCGTTTCGCGTTATCACAGCCGGTTTCCTCCTCGACCGAACAATTAACGCGAGACTGCAGATAGCGCGATAATAGAAATAAAATCCTTTGTCTCCGACCCGCCGTTCGAATTCCGCGCCATCTCAGAAGACGCTGCGCGCGCCGATGTACCCTTTCAAACGTGTTTTTCGAGATTCGACTCGTTCTGCGAGCAATCGATGCCGGATGGAACTCGACGGAATGTCTAACGAGGGCAATGGAGGTATCTTAGATCGGAGATCCCGATTACAGGGTGGTTCGCAGGCACTCGAATGCGATTTTCATATCGAATCATCGAATCGGGAAGAACCACTGGTTTTGGGATTCGTTTTGTACACTCGCGAGCGAGATTAACGACGTGACGCATAGCAGGAAGAAAATCGCGTCTGAATGGAGATACGAGCCGTGGTGGCGCTAGTGAGTTAAATGAACAATCGCGTTAATTATTAAACATCGAAACGGTTGATGTATCGTTCGCTGAAAGTTGACGCATAGTAGAAAGAAAGTCGCGTCTGAATGGAGATACGAGCCGTGGTGGCGCTAGTGAGTTAAATGAACAATCGCGTTAATTATTAAACATCGAAACGGTTGATGTATCGTTCGCTGAAAGTTGACGCATAGTAGAAAGAAAGTCGCGTCTGAATGGAGATACGAGCCGTGGTGGCGCTAGTGAGTTAAATAGACAATCGTGTTAGTTGTTAAACATCGAAACGGTTGATGTATCGTTCGCTGAAAGTTGACGCATAGTAGAAAGAAAGTCGCGTCTCAGTGGAGATATGAGCCATGGTGGCGCTAGTGAGTTAAATAGACAATCGCGTTAATTATTAAGCATCATTCGTTAAAAGTCTGGTTCGAACGAAACGGTTACAGTAACCACATTAAAAACGCGAAAATTATTTTTTCACCAATTCTACTTATATAATAAGCAAATACTGTTTTAACGTGATTTCTGTCTCCGATTTAACTCGTTTTAATCGACGCACGATTTTCGTTTACTCGCACAGAGTAACCGAGCAGATTTCGCGAAAAATTGTCGAATTTCTCAGAAAGAGCGAAAGTAAAAGCGCGGAATTTTCGGACTGTCGGATCTCGCAGACGGCGAAGGGAAGGCTCGGGTCGATGCGGAGGCGAGTCGAAATAATTCTTCAAAGGAGCGAACGCGGCTACCGGATAAAAGGGAGAATTTATGGGATGGTCGCGAAATGAAATTCTCTCGACGACTCGTGCCGCGAATTACGCCGTGTGTTCGCCGAGCTTTTTTCCCGGCCACTGACAACGCGCCGGTCGTTCCGTTCTTTAGCCAACACCGGCGACGGTACACGAACACGCGACTAGCCGTTTAATCCTTCGACGATACCACGCTTTATCCCAATCTCTACCCACCACCCTCTCCTCCCACGCCGCCTTTTTCCCTTTCTCCTCGTAACCAGTTCAGAATTCGCAAGATTTTATTTCCAGATTACCCCGGGCCCGCAATTCCCCTCGAAATTGCAGCCATTTCTCGCGCAAACGAGCCATTATGCAGGCAAAGCCCGCGTGTAAGCACTTTATATTTCAACCGGCTGCTTTCCCATTCGAAATCCTCGAATCGGACCGGAGTTTCTGATCCTCGCGCTCCTCTGCGCTGCACCGCGCCGCTGATTTCCCTAATTCCCTCCCAGCCGAATTTTAGATCATTAGAACCCCGCGCGCTCTTGTACACTCCTCCGATCCCGAGGACCACCAAGAAATTCCCGTTTCATCCATCAAATTGCCGATCGAACTTACCTCAAACTTGGTAAATTTTCATTCCGAATTTCCCATTCGACGAATCGTCCCTTTAAGAATGACTTCGAAGGCTCTTCGCGCTGATAATTTCCTTTCGCGCGGTAGGTTTCTCATGTGACCGATTTATGAATCTGTCAAATTGCCGTTCGAACTTTCTCAAACTTGGTAAATTTTCATTCCGAATTTCCCATTCGACGAATCGTCCCTTTAAGAATGACTTCGAAGGCTCTTCGCGCTAATAATTTCCTTTCGCGCGGTAGGTTTCTCATGTGACCGATTTATGAATCTGAAAAATTGCCGTTCGAACTTTCTCAAACTTGGTAAATTTTCATTCCGAATTTCCCATCCGACGAATCGTCCCTTTAAGAATGACTTCGAAGGCTCTTCGCGCTGATAATTTCCTTTCGCGCGGTAGGTTTCTCATGTGACCGATTTATGAATCTGTCAAATTGCCGTTCGAACTTTCTCAAACTTGGTAAATTTTTATTCTGAAATTCCCATTTGACGAATCGTCCCTTCAAGGATGACTTCGAAGGCCCTTCGCGATGATAATTTCCTTCTGCACGGTTAGTATCTCGTGTGATGGATTTCTGGATCCGTTAAAATGGTTAATAAAACATTCCAAACTTGGTAAATTTTCATTCTGAATTTCCCATTCGTCGAATCGTTCCTTTAAGGATGACTTCGAAGGTCTTTGCCGCTATGAATTTCCTTCCGCACGGTTGGTATCTCACGTGACGGATTTCTGGATCCGTGAAATTGTCGATAGAACATTCCAAACTTGGTAAATTTTCATTCCGAATTTCCCATTCGTCGAATCGTCCCTTCAATGATGACTTCGATCTTTCCCGGTATGAATTTCCTTCCGCACGGTTGGTATCTCACGTGACGAAGTTCTGGATCCGTGAAATTGTCGATAGAACATTCCAAACTTGGTAAATTTTCATTCTGAATTTCCCATCCGACGAATCGTCCCTTCAAGGATGACTTGCAAGGCCCTCCGCGGTGATAATTTCCTTCTGCACGGTTGGTATCTCGTGTGATGGATTTCTGGATCCGTCAAATTGTTAATAGAACATTTCAAACTTGGTAAATTTTCATTCTGAATTTCCCATCCGACGAATTGTCTCTTCAAGGATGACTTCGAAGGTCTTTCCCGGTATGAATTTCCTTCCGCACGGTTGGTATCTCACGTGACGGATTTCTGGATCCGTGAAATTGTCGGTAGAACATTCCAAACTTGGTAAATTTTCATTCCGAATTTCCCACTCGTCGAATCGTTCCTTCAAGGATGACTTCGAAGGTCTTTCACGGTATGAATTTCCTTCCGCACGGTTGGTATCACACGTGACGGATTTCTGGAACCGTCAAATTGCCGATCGAACTTCCCTTGATTTAGGTAAATTTTCATTTGACGAGTCGTCCCTTCAACGATGACTTCGCACTGATAATATCCTTCCACGTGGTTGATATCTTTCGCGTGACAGATTTCTGTGACGAATCGAGATTGAGCGAAGCTTTAACGCGAAATTTCGGAGGATATATAATTTCTGAAATCGGATAATCAGGTTTTTACCCGATACACAGGTCCTGGAAGGTTGCTTTGAACGTTTCTTCCAGGTCTCGATTTTCAAAGTCGATTTTCGTGGAAACCTAGTCTGAAAGGAAGCCCGACGCGGTTATTAAAAAGCGTCTCTGGATCAAGGGACAATTAACTCGATCGTAGATGCGATCGAGGAAGATTTCGCGCGGGTGTCGAGCGCTGTAGCACTTCTCCGTCGGTTAAATGGTCGGATTCATTGTTCGCCGAGGAGGAAGAGGATGATGAACAGAGGGTTGATGGCTCGACTAAAGGAGATTAGATAGAGGACGCGGGGAGAGGTCTTACTCAGCATCTCTCGGCTTCTTTCTTTCCTCGCGACGGTCTGAAATGAAATATCGAGTAGATTTGCTCGCGGGGAGGAAAAATCGGGAAAATCGGGGGAAAAACGCGGGTCTAAACGACGCCGGACGCGCCTCTCTCTTTAGCGTCTCTCACTCGTCGATCGGGCGTAACCGATAACCCTGCGAGCAGCGTCGAATTAAAATATAACGAGATTTCGAGATTCCCCATTCGGTATTCCTCTTTTCCGTTGAAAAATCACGCTTTTCCTCTTGCTCCGTCGTTCACGGACCAGCCCCGTGGGATTATCTTTCTATTTTGCCAGTTCGAGGATGAAAAAGGTAAAATTGACGCGAACTCCCTCGGCGACTTGTTACGGTTTGTGTTCGAGATTAGACCGAGGCATCAGCCGCTGCTCTTCATCCCCTAGAAAAATCGCCTTTCCCGGAAACGCTACCAAAGCAATCGTATTTCTCGCCGTCGAACATCTTCTTTGCTCCGCGAATCGCTCGTTTTCTTTGCTCCTTCACCCTCTTCTTCAACCTTTATCCAACGGATTCCGAGCCACCCCCGAAAAATCTAATCCAAACCTGACCCGGCAAACTCGACGCTACTTTATTACAAGGTACATCGGTGTCGCTCGATGGATTTTTTCGCCCACGTTTGCCCTTACACATGCCCTAAACGTCGCTGGAATTAAAATAGCCCTGACCGAGAATGATTTTCCATCGCAACGATGTCCCTTCGACTCTAACGAAACTTTCCAACAAAGAAACGATCAGGTTAACCGGTTAATTCGATCCAGGTGTCCGATCGTCGGGGTCCAAAGATGCTTCTAGAGGAAGCACCAGTCCGAGGAAACGATTTTCGGGGAAGTTGCCGGAATTTTCTCGTTCCTTGGACGAATACGGGCGTAATAGGATGCGCTTGTCGGGACTAATGGCCCGTGAACGCATACACAATCCCACGGGAGGGGGCGCGAGAGTCCGCGGGGGATGAAGTCAGGGATTGACGGGGGTATGAGGGGGTTGGCGGACAAAGGGGAGATGGAAGGAAAACTCGGCTCCCCGGACGACGCNGCCGGCTGTCGATGTTATCGTTAACGCGGAAATATCGCGCAGTCAGCCTTCGTGCACGGGCTGAAACGATTCTGTTACACGCGATACACCGTGAATATCCCCGCTGATGTCTGGGAACGATGTTTGGGTGCAGGAATGGGTGCTGGCTGCCTGTCGATCCAGTCCCAGCCACGTCGCGTTACTTGCGCGCTCGATCATGCTCCGGGGGAGGTTGTAGGTCATCCGGGGTCGCTGTCGCGTGTCATTCCGATTCTTGAAATTTTCCACACGTATTTCCTCCGCTTTCGCTATTTTCTTCTATATTTTTATTCGATGAAAAGAGTTTTGCGGAGGTTGAAACGGTTCTTCGGGCAGACAAGACGAGACGAGTTTGCGGTGTGACGAGTGTTATGGATTTATTTTGATATTTATTTTCGCAGGATGATTGGAAGGTTTTTAAGGCAAGGAGTATAAATATATTTGATTCTTAATGCAATAAACCTTGCACAGGAAATGTTTGTGGGTTTCTGAATTTGAAAAATTTGATATAACTTGAGGTTACGGAAAGGAGGTTTCTTGAAAAGTAGGTTACCGGGTGATACAGGGGTTGTAAGTCATCTGTTGGTGTGTGTCGCGTGATACGTATTGTTGAAAATTTATGGACATATTTTCTCCACTTCGAGTACTTTATTTCTACTTTCTTTTCTCCTTATCCCATTGGGTGTTTGGTAGAAATAGAAACGATTCTTCGGGGAGATGACGCGAGTTTAAGACGAAACGACTATAAATACTTGATTTATGACACTTGTAAAATCATTAATTTATAATTTGTATAAACCATAATAACGAGGAAAAGAATTTAGAAGGTTTGGCATAGCGTTTAAAAGGATGTTCTGTGAAAAATGGATAACAAGGCGGCACAATTTTTATTCGTATAAGGAGACTAATAAAAGAGCGATTTAAGGAAGAAGCAGAAGAAAGCAGAATTCTCGTTATTTCCCGCGTTTCGCGTAGGAATCTCGAATTATTTTCCTTTACGCGAGAGTATTTACGCGTACATCCGTTGTACCAGCGGAGAAAAATCCGGGAAATATTTTCCCGGCGATGGAATCGCCGCGGAGCGATTCCCGTATCGCGCGGCACGATAATTTCGCATTGTTAAGTTTGTTAAGCGGCTAACGTTATTTACCGTTTCGAGGAGAGGACTCTGGTTTCGGTCAGGTAGAAAAGTGGCGGTATCTCGGTTGAAATTGTGAAATTGCCTTAATGGCCACTCCGCGGAAGAGCGTGTTATTATCGTTGTCGGGCTAATAGGTATAAATACATCTATTAGGAGCTGCTACGAAATGTATCAATTATTATGATGGGAGAATAATCGAATGCGTTTATCGAGGCTAATGACCTGTAACTGTGCACGTAGCCCCTTTAACGTCTGCACGTTGGCAGTCCTTAAAGATCGACCGTCGGTGAGTTAGTCGGTGGCAAAGAACATGGCGGAAACGAAGAAACTTATACCCATGGTGTCCCTCGGGTCTTCGTGTAAAACTTTCCCCGGCTCGCTCTTTCGCGGATAAAAATAAAACGGAAACGTCGTACAGATATCGGCCTATAAATGCTTCGTTAAAAACTTTTAAAAAGGCACCAAACATGGGGAACGAAACAGGAGAAAGTTCCATAAAGTTCTGTATTTTCAGCGTCGTTTTCCTTTTCTTCCCTTCTCTCCTTTCTTTTACCTTCCTTCCTTTCTTTTTCAACCCCGACGATTTAAAAGCTTTTTATCCGCGCCGCGAGATTCGCACGCAAATCTGCGAGACACCGAGTATATACACAGGGGTGGGAATAGAAGGAGACGCGTAAAAGGGGTGTATTTAATTATCGCGATATTTCGCCGGAAATATTTCTTCTTTAACACGCGAGGCCACGGAATATTTTAATTTGACAAGAAGGCAACTCAAAGGAAGAATAATACCGAACACAAAAAGGGCTCATTGAACGCGGGTTGAACGTATTAAAAGCGCACTTGATTAAATTCCCCTCGGCCGAACGCCCGTGTACTTCACTACGCAATTTCGTTCAAATGTTTTTCACTCGATATATTACCGCTGTAAAATCCTTTGGAAGGATATTAAAGCGCGGCCTGGCCCGGACCTCTCCCTCGTAATATCTCAACTTCGCGTTATCCTTACCGCCGTTTCGGTCACCGTGTCTTTAGATCCTCTGCGGCAGACAAATCGCAGGATCTGCGACACTCCTATAATTCATCTATACCCGCTTGCTATACCCCGCGATTCTCTCGCTAACGAACCTAATTATCTCCAGATAATTCGATTTCTTCCTTAGGGTTATCGCGAAAATCGTTTCCATTCTCACGATACTAGAAAAAACTTCTATATCTTTTCCTTTACACTTTGTAAATCGGTTAGATCTTATTTGTCGCGAGAAACGAATAATAGGGACGGATCTGCGACACTCGTATAATTCACCTATACCCGCTTGCTATACCCCGCGATTCTCTCGCTAACGAACCTAATTATCTCCGGATAATTCGATTTCTCCCTTAGGGTTATCGTGAAAATCGTCTCCATCTCCGCAGTCCTAAAAAAATATCTATACCCCTTCCTTTACACCGTGTAAATCGTCCAGATCTTATTAGTCGCGAGAAAAAAATGATCGGAAATCGCGTTATCGCGGAGAAAGGTGAATGAAAAAGAATATCTAATCGCGATTTGACAGAGTTTCCCGAAGACCGTGGTAATTCGTATGGAAATATAAAACGGGAACGATGAAGGATCAACGACGGAGAAACGATCGTGTATTCGATATAAAACTAGAAGCAATCGGAAGACGGGGAAGAAAGCGGATGTCCGGCGAACCCTTTCGGAATTTTCCGTTTTGCGTCATCGGGTTTTCAACGGCGCGTGTTGGAGTGCTAAAAATAAGCGGTGGTAAAGTTAAACGCGACCCCCGGGGAACGTGGTCTCGTCGTTGCGCCCTTTGCGAGCTTGTGCCGGTCGCGACCAAATCAATTTACCGTCATCAAAGACGTCTCTGGACACGTCCGTGGCTGGAATGATCCTCGCGTGCGTCGGCTATCGCCGGATCGTGGCTTTCTCCGCTTGCGATCCTCGCGCTCGATACGGCGCGTTCGCCCGACGAAGACAAATGTCAAGGCAAAGGTAATAACGTAGCCTGTCCCGGGTTTCCATGGAACCTACGGCAGGCTCCGTGCACTCGTGCCCGACCATATTTCATATCCGTGACCAATGGGAGAATCGCAAACGGGGCTTCATCGATTCCGCGCCGATGTACAGGCTGGTTCACCTGCGGCGAGCCCTCGTCCACTGTTTCTCCGACTTCTTCGCCGCGATTCCACTCCGATTCCGCAGAAATATCCTGCTCGAGGGTTTTCCACACGCGAGTGGTTGCTTTTCCCGGAGATCCGGCTATTCCGCTTCGCTTCGGAGTGGCTGGCTCGCGAGAGAGTTATCGGGATACGTGAACGCGTTTTGTTCCGGTTCTGGTCCGGGTTTCAGTTGGGTTTCGGTTAGGTCGCGAGGATGCGAGGGTTATCGGGATATCGGAAGGGGCTTTCTCGGAGCTCGAGAGGTCTGTCCGAGGTCGGATGACACGGTGATACCGCGCTTCGTGGATCGGTTAACCGATATTTCGCGCAATACGCGTAGGAAGCGTTCCGGCTGCGGATGGTCGCAGGGTTATCGCAGTCGGAGCTTTCGGTTACGAGATATGTCCTTTGGAAGAAGTTTATCATAGGTCGAGCGACACGCTGATACCGTGAATCGGTTCCTGATGAAACGGCTTTGGATACTCGTTCGATGGTCAGCGGACGCTGCGTGAGAGCGTCGAGACGTTTCTGGGGCATCAGGGTCGGAGCTTTCGGTTATGAGACGAGTCAGAGGTCGACGGAGAAAGCTGATACCGTGTATCAACTCCTGCTGAGACACTCTTTGTCGGTAATTAACCGATAATTAACCGATATAACCGAGACTGGAAGGTTGAAATCAAACCTTTTCGATCCGACATCTCGAAAACTCGAAGACGCGTGTACGATATTCATAGAAGCGAATGGAAACAGCGAGTTGTTCTCATTGAGCGGAAAGTTTAAAAGCTGGTGAAAAGCTCACAACCATTAATGCCCCGAAATCCTCGCCTTCCTGTCTCCTTTAAGGAGATATTTCGCGTGGAAAGTGGAATCCCGCGGCAGGATTAAATCGGTGACACAGAAAAGCCTGCTTCTTCTTCTTCTATCTCCGCTTCGTCCTCTCCTCTTCTTTCTCCTCTTTTTCTGCCTCTTCTTCGCTACCACCCCCGCGTCGTGATGTATCGCGTTACGGTAAAATGCCTCTTTGTCCTGATTTTCGCGTGGCCAGGGGTGGCTGCAGAGGCTCCCTTTCACGCCGCAGAAAGGGATTCTGAAATATGAGCAGCGGCCGTGCCAGGCGAGGTCCTCCGACGCGTTTATATACGCGTGCACCGCCTTTTGTCGATGGCAAACACGCTCGCTACAATCCCGGTGATTCCGAGAAAGATCCTGGGACTATTGGACCCCGGCATTTCCACGGGAACCCGTGAAACGCGCTTACTTCCCATCGACCAAGGGGTGAACCACGTTTTCGTTTTTCACACCTTCGAATGACGGTGCGTCTCTTGTTCGAGGTGTCGCGAGTCGTTAGTTGAACCCAAACTTTGGGTAAGAATGTTGGGTGAACAAAGAAAACGAAGGTCTTTTTTTATAAATAACAATGTTTTTTTGAAAATAATAGCTGAATACTCACAATCGAACTATGAACTGAAGACTGACTCGCTCGCATCCTGTGAACGAATGTCAGAATATACGTGAAGATATTTTTATTTTCTGGAACGAAAGCTACTTGGAATATAGCGGAAAATAATTTTAGCATTGTCGTCAATGTTGTACATATCTTTTAATTCAGAAAATTTCCCTCGGTTCGCTATTTTTAATTATTTCGTATTTCAATCATGCTTTTCTCACGTATCCTAAACATTCGGCACTGTCATAGACAAACTCTTTCATCCGATCTTATTGTACACTCTTTCATCTATCCCCACGTATCCATTCGCACGTTATGATTCGATATTTTGTAAAATGTTCCAAACTATTTTCAAATTCCGACGTGTCTCTGTTTACCATTTAATATCTCGTAGATGAAGGAAGATGGATTATTCGTTGACCTCCGCTGTGATCGTCCCTAGTACCTATCTGTCCCCACGGCACCAGAAAAGGGACCATTATCCTCTCCTCCGAGGAGAAGCCCGATCGTCGAACGTTCTTTACGATACATCGTAAAAGCACGAGCGTGTATGAAAAATCCTGACGGCATCGTGTCGTTTATACGCTCTCTCTAATTCCATTTTCTCTCTAACAACGCGAACGATTCCTCAAAAATTCCGGCAGATAGAGAGGGATGTTTCGGGAGGCGGGTACGGAAAACGGCTTATTAAAGCATTTGTCATTTCGCGCTTTAATAGCCGTGCTCTTATTAGGTTGTTAAGGCTGAATTTGCTACCGTTATGCTCTCCCTCGTCGTTAGGGGCGAGCTTTCACGGAGGCTGCCCGAGCGTACCGGAATAAAATGAGAAATAAGCGAACGGGGAACGCTTTAAGCTCTGTATCTCGATGGAACAGTCCTCGATTAATGCTCCGACATCTTCCCTTGACTGTTTATCCAACTAAAATTCCTCCCTTTAAACTCTGTCCCGTCTTTTCGTCTTCTTCGTTAGGTCAGACAGGACTCGAGGACCAAGGATCGAATTTTTCCTCGCAGCTACGAATTCCGTATTCGCTACTGGTCCCATCGGCAGATTTATTTCCGCGACAGCCTCCCATGGCGGACACTTTAAAAATCAATCGGCCCGGCCTGCCAGCCGCTCCATTCCGCTCCCGCAACACGGTCTTATTTCCATAATGCCCGGAGGATTCGCCATCGCGTCCGAACCGACCTGTCACCATCGGAAATTCTCCGTAACGATCCCGATAAACCCGAAAAATCCGAATTTCCCGATCGGAATTCCAAACGTCGCTCCCACTTTACCGAATAGTTCAAACTTCACGCCTTTGCTATTTTTCTTACGTTTCTATACTCTAGCATTATAGATGCTATTAAAAATTCGAACGTTGACACTCGTATATCGCGACTACATTTTTCGATCGGAATTTCAAACGTCGTTCCTAGTTTCCCGAATAATTCCTAGCAAACTCCACGCCTTCGATATTTCTTTTACGTTTCTATACCCTTGCACTATAAATGCTACTAAAAATTCGAACATTGACACTCGTATTTTATGACCACCTTTTCCGTTTGAAATTTCAAACAACATCGTTCCCATTTTCTCGAATAATTCCGAGTGAACTTTACGCCTTCGCTATTTCTCTAGCTCTAGATGTATTAAAAATTCGAACTTTGCCACTCGTATCTCGCCATCACCTTTTCCAATCGAAATTTCAAACGACGTCGTTCCCACTTTCCCGAATAATTGCCTTCGCTATTTTTCTTCTGTTTCTATACCCTAACACTATAAATGCTATTAAAAATTCGAACGTTGACACTCGTATATCGCGACCACCTTTTCCGATCGGAATTTCAAAAGTCGTTCCCACTTTCCTCGAATAATTCCTAGCAAACTCCACACCTTCGCTATTTCTCTTACGTTTCTATACCCGAGCACTATGGGTGCTATTAAAAATTCGAACGTTGACACTCGACTCTTACTACCACTACGAATTCGTTGACGGAGGGAACTTCGGTGACGATTGACAGCGATATCGCGGTCGTGGATAAAAATTCGATTGAGAGGACGAGAGAGGCTAGGATAAATGTCAGCCGTGACGCGGTGGGTCGAATCGAAATGAATATTCTATTTATAAGAAACCGAGCAACTATAGGAAGCACGGGAGTATAGTTGGTGCATGAAATTGGCGAGGGGAAAACAATCAGGCCGATGGCAGGGAATAGAACAACGCGGCTGTGCATCAACAGGTATATCGCGAGGGCCTGGCACGGTATCGGGAGCAGATTCCACGCGGCCAAGAAAGAGTTATCGCTTTTTGGAAAATCGTTAACGCGAGCCGCGATGAAAATCTGCGTGCGAAATCGCGCCAAATCGCGTTTCCATTGAAATATTTCCGAGGGCCACTCGTGGAGCGATACTTCCCGATGCCTTCACGGTTTCCCGATCTTCGACTCGATAATTAATCACGGGATTATACCGCGTTTTCTATGGATCGGAGTTTAAGGCTTCCTGCCGGAGTTTAAGGCGGCCTCTCCCCTCGGCTTTCTCCGGTGCTCGCCGATGGAAAGTAATATTTCCGTATTGGAAGAATCGCCTTTGTGTCGTCTCTCTCTCTCCTACCCGGAGTTCGCAATGGGAAACGAGAGGCGGTCGACGCGGGTTTCCCCGCGGTTTTGTTTCCTCTCGTTTCCCTCCGTTTCCTCCTTCGCTTCCTCTTTTCCGCTCCCCGCCCAATTAAAACTTGCACGGTTAACGCGGCCGCGGTTCGATTGCCGATGGAGCACCCAAGACGGAGCCGTGCTCATGGATAATGCGTTAAAATCGATCCCGGCCCCTCTGCGCCCGTTCTTTCCCGAGGTTTACCCATCGCCGCTGTTCCCATAACGCCGGCGAATACGAGTATCTCGGATAAACACCCTTCCAAATATTAAGAAACGCCTCCGTTACGACGAGTCTCGAAAAGTGAGAAAGGAATAATTAACGACTAACGGTGTGTCGACTAAGGATACGTGCTTAAAAACGTAATCGTTACTATGTATTACAAAGTGAACAATTATACACAGCTCTCGGGAATTATTTCGTTATTTTATCTGGATAAAATTCGGTACCGATTTCGAGAAGCAAGATCCACTAACTTCGACAAGTTCATCCGAGACTCTGGCCCCAGGGGAACCCGATAAAATTCGCATAAACGGATAAACCATTACAATATATGATAAAGTAAACAGATATACACGAATAATTTCCGAAAACGAGTCTAGACTTTGTCTCTATTTCAATAAAATTCTATAGGAACTCTGACGAGTCGATCCGAGATTCCGGGCCCCGGGGAACCTGATAAAATTCGCATAAACGGATAAACTATTACGATATATGATAAAGTAAACAGATATACACGAATAATTTCCGTAAACGAATCTACACTGTGTCTCCATTTCAATAAAATTCGATAGGAACTCTGACGACTTCATCCGAGGTTCTGGGCCCCGGGGAACCCGGTAAAATTCGTATAAACGGATAATCCATTATAATATATGATAAAGTAAACAGATATACGCGAATAATTTCCGAAAACGAGTCTAGACTTTGTCTTTATTTCAATAAAATTCGATAGGAACTCTGACAAGTTCATCCGAGGTTCTGGGCCCCGGGGAACCTGATAAAATTCGCATAAACGGATAAACCATTACAATATATGATAAAATAAACAGGTATACACGAATAATTTCCGAAAACGAGTCTAGACTTTGTCTCTATTTCAATAAAATTCGATAGGAACTCTGACGTGTCGAACCGAGGTTCTGGGCCCCGGGGAACCCGGTAAAATTCGCATAAACGGATAAACCATTACAATATATGGTAAAGTAAACAGATATATACGAATAATTTCCCAGAACGAGTCTAGACTTTGTCTCTATTTCAATAAAATTCTATAGGAACTCTGAC
>NIJG01000003.1:380790-406977 GCA_002201625.1 Euglossa dilemma
AAGCCGTAATTTCTAACGCACCGATTCTCAGAAGCGTTTAGAACCCGTGGTCTAAGAAAATATTAATTTCCCGACCCCCGTGGTTCTCGAATTTTCCAAAGAACTCGGAAAATTCGATCAGCTGTTTTATCCGATCCCTGAAAAGCTGTACGCCGACACGCGTGGCTGGACGCGCGAAACGATGCAGAAAGTTTGGATCGGAGCGCCGCCACGACCAATTAGACGCGACGCTCCGGGGTACGATTCGAACCGGAAGATACCGGTGCCGCTGGGGATGGGGTTAATTCGAATTAGCTTCGTTTACGGGGCGCGTTGTTGCCGACACGGATCGGCGGAATCGAATCTGTCGGATGAAGGATTCCGTTGAATATCCCCGTATAGGGGTAAGTCATTAAAACGCGCGGCGAGCGCGCCGAAGCTGACCCGAACCGGCCGACCAGCGCAATTATGTAACGCCGTTTGAAATTGTTAACGAGTCGCTTTCATTATCGCGCTCATTAAGGCTACGACCGCGGTTATTGTCGCGGTTCCGACCAGCAGGCGGCCCGGAAAAAACGAGAGAGAGAGAGAGAGGCTGTGTCGCTCTGCGAGTCACAAATCGATTCTAATTGAATACAATTTAACCGTGAAATTAACGGGTTCCGCGAGATCTATCGGTCCTCGTCTCGCGGCCATAGCGATCGCGCGAGCGTTCTCGCGAGGGACATCGCTGAAAACGGCCCGCTCGATCTCCGAACGCTCGCAACGCCGATGTAACCGGATTAATAAGACCCGAGTGCCACCGGGGATATAAATAAATTGGACATAGATACAGCGGGATATTTTGGTAAACGGGAAGGTGATAGAAAAGACAGGTTATGCAACGAAACATCTGGCTGACGTCGCAGGGCTTGTCTAGACCAGCCAACATTTTTCCACCTTTTAACGAGCCTCGTTATCTACTGGAAAACGCGATAAAATTGGTAGATCCGTTAAATCGCAGCCAAATTTTACGCTATGCCTCTACTGTACTCGAGACATACTCTCGAGAAACGATAAATCCTCGAGATTTACTAATCTCGTCGTCGGTTCTCTTGATTTCTCAATTCTGTTCTCCTCTTTCCTCGAAATTACGAGGATGTGCGTATGTAAATGAGTATGAGATTTTTTTGTATCGTTTCGCGCAAATGGCATTATCGTGGCATCGGTTATGGAAAACGCGATAAAATTGTTAGATTCGTTAAATCGCAGCAAAATTTTTACCCTATACCTCTTCGAGGGACTCGCGAAAGGATAAATCCTCGAGTTTTATTAATCTCGTCGTGTGTTCTCCTGTTTCCTCGAAATTGCGAGGATATACGTATGTAAATAAGTATGGGATTTTTTTGTATCGTTTCGTGCAATGGCACACCAACGAGGCATCGGTTATGGAAAACGCGGTAAAATTGTTAGATTCGTTAAATCGCAGCAAAATTTTTACCCTATACTTCTTCGAGGGACTCACGAGACGATAAATCCTCGAGTTTTGCTAATCTCGTCGTCGGTTCTCGTTTTTTTTTTAAATTGCGAGGATACGCATATGTAAATAAGTATGAGATTTTTTTGTATCGTTTCGCGCAAATGGCACTAACGTGACATCGGTTATGGAAAACGCGATAAAATTGTTAGATTCGTTAAATCGCAGCAAAATTTTTACCCTATACCTCTTCGAGGGACTCGCGAAAGGATAAATCCTCGAGTTTTATTAATCTCGTCGTGTGTTCTCCTGTTTCCTCGAAATTGCGAGGATATACGTATGTAAATAAGTATGGGATTTTTTTGTATCGTTTCGTGCAATGGCACACCAACGAGGCATCGGTTATGGAAAACGCGGTAAAATTGTTAGATTCGTTAAATCGCAGCAAAATTTTTACCCTATACTTCTTCGAGGGACTCACGAGACGATAAATCCTCGAGTTTTGCTAATCTCGTCGTCGGTTCTCGTTTTTTTTTTAAATTGCGAGGATACGCATATGTAAATAAGTATGAGATTTTTTTGTATCGTTTCGCGCAAATGGCACTAACGTGACATCGGTTATGGAAAACGCGATAAAATTGTTAGATTCGTTAAATCGCAGCAAAATTTTTACCCTATACCTCTTCGAGGGACTCGCGAAAGGATAAATCCTCGAGTTTTGTTAATCTCGTCGTGTGTTCTCCTGTTTCCCCGAAATTGCGAGGGTATACATATGTAAATAAGTATGAGATTTTTTTGTATCGTTTCGTGCAATGGCACACCAACGAGGCATCGGTTATCGGTTCGATTCTCCGAAGAATCGAGGTGCAAACGTTAAAATCGTGATTTTTGACCGTGCCGCGGGAATCTTCGCGTAACACGCGTGTTTATTCCAGGCTTACCTTTATATTCGTTCGTTTACATTTCTCGTTGTTTGTTTACCATTCGGGCTTATCCGGTTACGGGTTTATCTCTTGCCTCTGCGGTACGCGAATACCCGCGTTCACCGGTCGTGTCTGTTCGCGTTTCAGAAATTCGCGTCTACGGTATGCTCTGTTTAGAAAAGTCCTTTAATTTCTCGCGTATTCGTCGGTTCTCTCCGACGATCCCGGATGCTGTTGCTCGTTCCGTGTCTTTGACACGGGTCACGGGACAGAAAGTTCGCGTTTAAATTCCCCTAAGATCGATCAGGGTAGACTACTCGATCTGTAGGATCGGTAGCGGAACCGGGATTGGCAAAGGACCTCATAGGAGACCCGGTTAATAAATTTATCGACACCGTTCAGTGTCGAAATTATTCACCGCGATCGGCTAATTCTCGCGGGAGCAACGCCGCAGACCATTATCTCCTGCTCTTCGCCAAATTTTCCCGTTTATCGATTTGTATCCGCCTCTATTCCGCTTTTATTCCTCTCGAGGATCGTTGACAATCGGTCAACAGCGACGTTTATTAGAAAAATCGCTCGCTGCAACTGTGCAATTCGCACTGGAACAACGCGACAGACTATTTTTCCCAAACCTTTTTGCCATTTGTCGATTTGTATCCGCTTCTGCTCTGCTTCTTTTCCGCTTCTACTTTTCTCAAGATCGTCACCGCATCGAGAATCGCAAAGGTACCCACGGGAGACCCGTCGGATATCGAGAAAATCATAAGCAATCGGTCGAAAACGAGGTTTGTCAGAAAAATCAGTCACTGTAAGTGATCAGTTCGCAGTGGAACAACGCGACAGAACATTCTCCCGTGTTCTTCGACAACTTTTTGCCGTTTATCCATTTGTACCCGCTTTTATTCCGCTTCTATTCCGCCTCTTTCGCGGACCGCGGCGTTTCCGGTCTGCGGTCGCAGCCTCGCGATAAAAATCCTCTCCCCTCGACGCCGTTTACCCTTTTTCTCCTCGGTTCTTTCTCGCATCCGCGTCGTCCCGCATCGTCCCGCGTTGTTCTCGCGAGAGGAAAAGGCGAGGCCGCGATTCCAGGCGTCTCGGTAACGCGAAACAGATGGCCGGAAGGGAAGAAGATGGCCGATTATTTTTGCATCGACGATCCTGAGGCCTCTGCCCTTCTTCTTCCTCTTTCGTTTTCTTCAGGAAAAAAAAAGAGATCGCGCGTAAGAATTCTCTGTGGAATCCGTTTCATCGATACCTCGAGTACTCTAGATTCGAGTAATGGCCTCGAGCAGGAGTTTCTAGAGTTTTCCGAGTGTTTCCCGGCGACGATTCGAGCGGCTTGTCAGGCAAAACGCGGTACGCGTTTCACGGGGTCATCGTGACACAGAGGTAGCAAGAGTAACACGATAGAGGAAAGAAAAGCGTGGGAAATGCGACGGAGGAGAGGAAGGGGTGAAAAATGTGACAGAAGAAATTGGGATAGAGAAATGGTAATGGTACCGCGAGACGAACGAGGGAGCATCTCGAGGAATATTCTCGAGGGATATTTTCGAGGAATATTCTTGCGGAATATCGATTTGGCCAAAGCTATTATACTCGAAATATCGACGTGCTGTATTATAATTGTCCCTGTTATACCGTAAACAAGTATTCAGTCAGACCGAACTATCGTCTGCTATTGTTTGGGTAGCATCGATTATATGTTTTCGCGTGAAAGCGACTAAAAAATCTGCTTCTATGTATTGCAATAACGTAGAGATTGGACGATGATACTTTATCGATAAAATAAATTAAGAATATAAAAGGATTTGAATGATTCTTAACTTATTTCAACTACAACTCGAAAATTCACAAATCTCAATTACAACGCGACACTCAGCACTGAGTCTCTCGACTGTTCTTGTCCTTTTTACATTTCTTTGCCACCATGCACACGCTTTCCAATGCCCGATGCATCGCTCAGGGTTTTCCCGATTAATCTGTGCTTCGAGCTTTCGGTTCTCGCTCTCTCGGTGGTCTAAAGCTACGTGTACATGGTGGAAAATATACGATAATATTATAATTACCCGAATTTTTAAGCCAATCGAAGCAACCTTTGGTGGCTTTGATATATAAATATATAGGACGAGTTAGAGATTTTTTAACTAACCGAAAATTTTCTTCTTTACAATGGTCAAGCAGTGCCAACGCTCTGCGAACTCGCTGCACGATGCGTTGCCGCTCACATCCCGTTCGAGCTGGTGGAGCATGTCTATCCACCGGTCCCGGAACAGCTGCAACTCAGGATAGCGTTCTGGAGCTTCCCGGACAACGAGGAGGACATCAGGCTCTATTCCTGCCTGGCCAACGGCAGCGCCGAGGAATTCCAGCGTGGAGAACAGTACTACCGGTCCATGAGTGTCCAGGATGCCCTGCAGATCGGTGAGTCACTTGAAAATTCGAAAAATTATCTTTTAGGTACGCGTTCTACTGAGGTTTGAGTCGATACGAAAATTCTAACGTAATTTCTCGGGTACGCGTCAACCTAAGTTAGAGTCGATTCGAAAATTCGAACGTAATCATCTCTCAGGTATGCGTCAACCTAAGTCAGAGTCGATGCGAAAATTCGAAAGTAATCATCTCTCAGGTACGCGTCAACCTAAGTCAGAGTCGATCCGAAAATTGTAACGTAATCTCTCAGGTACGCGTCCACCTAGGTTACAGTCGATGCGAAAATTCGAATGTAATTTCACAGGTACGCGTCAACCTAAGTCAATGTCGATATAAAAATTCGGAACATAATGAAATACAAATAAAAGTAAAATAATCTCTTAGGTACGCGTCAACTTAAGTCAGAATCGGTGCGAAAATTCGAATGTAATCTCACAGGTACGCGTCTACCTAGGTCAGAGTCAATATAAAAATTCGGAACATAATGAAATACAAATAAAAGTAAAATAATCTCTTAGGTACGCGTCAACTTAAGTCAGAATCGGTGCGAAAATTCGAATGTAATCTCACAGGTACGCGTCAACCTAAGTCAATGTCGATATAAAAATTCGGAACATAATGAAATACAAATAAAAGTAAAATAATCTCTTAGGTACGCGTCAACTTAAGTCAGAATCGGTGCGAAAATTCGAATGTAATCTCACAGGTACGCGTCTACCTAGGTCAGAGTCAATACGAAAATTCGAAAAATAATAAAATAAAAATAAAAGTAAAATAATCTCTTAGGTACTGGTCAACCTAAGTTAGAGTCGACACGAAAATTCTAACGTAATTTTCCAGGTACGCGTCAACCTAAGTCAGAGTCGATTCGAAAATTCGAACGTAATCATCTCTCAGGTACGCGTCAATCTAAGTCAGAGTCGATCCGAAAATTGTAACGTAATCTCTCAGGTATGCGTCAACCTAAATCAGAGTCGATGCGAAAATTGTAACGTAATCTCTCAGGTACGCGTCTACCTAGGTTACAGCCGATGCGAAAATTCTAACGTAATCTCTCAGGTACGCGTCTACCTAGGTTACAGTCGATGCGAAAATTCGAATGTAATTTCTCAGGTAGGCGTCTACCTAAGTCAATGTCGATATAAAAATTCGAAAAATAATGAAATAAAAATTAAAGTAAAATAATCTCTTAGGTACGCGTCAACTTAAGTCAGAGCCGATACGAAAATTCGAATGTAATCTCACAGGTACGCGTCTACCTAGGTCAGAGTCAATACGAAAATTTGAAAAATAATAAAATAAAAATAAAAATAAAATAATCTCTTAGGTACTCGTCAACCTAAGTTAAAGTCAATTCGAAAATTCGAACGTAATCATCTCTCAGGTACGCGTCAACCTAAATCAAAGTTGATCCGAAAATTGAAACGTAATCTCTCAGGTACGTGTCTACCTAGTCAGAGTCGATAAGAAATACGTTTAAACGATGCAACACTGCTTCCCGCAAAGCGGTAAATAGGAATACATATTTGGATTAGAATTTTTGACGATTCAACATTTTGTTTAAGAGCAAAGTAGGTAACACGCGTGCTTAATAATTAACGGTACAGCTTAGCGCGATGTTTAACGACGCATCGTTGCGTGGCTGAGACAATGCGAAGCGAAACAAACGAGAAAGATAATTTACACGGCATTAACGACAGAGTGAGCCATCGTAGTGGCGCATTTGAAAACGACACCCGCCAAAGTCCTTGTAATGGCGCAGTACCTGAGAGGTTAATCAGAATTTAGAATATAATAAATCGTTTTATTCTGTAAAGAAGGAATTTCGATATTTTAATACGAATTCGACGCTAAATGGAAAATCAAGGATAATCGATTTCTGTTATTCTCTCGAGATAAATTAAAGCTGGAACAGCGATCGAACCGACCGGTTTCAGATTTCTTCGTGCGTTAAGATGCAAATGCTGACACACGCGAATATTTATGACGACTTTTACGTAGACAGTAACGTAATTACACGTCCACTTATATTCATTATGTCGCCTCGATTATTCGGTGTAGAATTTTGCAAAAGAGCTTCCGCGATAATTCCCGTGAAATCCAATATAGAAATATCGGGAGCAAATTTTATCGCTCAACCGAACCCGCGTGATTTATAATCGTTATTTAACCCGGTATCGGTGGGAAAATCTCGTTTCCTCCGGCGGATTTTTATTACGGCTTTCGTCAACTTTTTCTCTCAACTTAAGACTTCTAAAGTGAAATTAGAGTGCTTCTCGTCTGGCCGGGGTCGTAGTTCCATCGGATCGACGCAATCGTAACCGCGCTACTGGACGTCTGTTCGTTCCCGTCTCATACTACTGCGTCGCGGCGCCAAGCGCTATGAAAATCGACTTTAGATCAGCCTCGATTCTTTCCCTTTCCTACCGACAACATCATCGTCAAACATATCGCTTATTCCCATCTCCTGTCTCCAAAAAAAAAACGTGGAAAAATAAAAAAAGATTATAAGAAATCTAGTGCGTCACGGCGTCACGTGCTATGAAAATCGACTTTAGTCTCGCCTCGATCCTTCCCGTTCCCTGTCAATCGCCACGTCTCGTCAAACATCGTCAAACGTCGTTTCTTCCCATCACCTATCTCAAAAAAAAAAAAAAAAAAATACGTAAGAGAATAAAAATAAAACTAAAATGATAAGAAATAGAAAGCGCGAGTAAAATAAAGCAGGTAAACGGATAATAAAGGAGTAAGGTAGAAGGAGTGGCGATTAGGCAAGAGAGAAAGTAGCAAAGAGGCCAGAGAGAAGTGATAATTGTAGGAGCGAAATATATTTCGTCGTTAATTGATCCTATTAAGCCGGCGAGCTGTCGGAAGTGCTTCCCTCATCGATCCACGGCATGCGTTACACTCGTTTCAGCGTCAGCTTACAGAGAGTGGAGATTCCGCGACACTATTTCGGACAGGGAAACGTCAGGGTCAGGTTTCCAATTACGTCTATCCAGTCTTGCTGCCGGTCTAAAAGGGAAGCCTTCAGGCAGAACTACGCCCGCTGGATCGACAACTTTGCATAATGCCCGTTTCGTCCGTCGAAGAAAGAAACTGGTCAACTTTCAGACGCCTGAATCGCGATACCTTGTCAGACCGTGGACCCGTTCCGAGTTATCGGTCTAATAACCATGCGCGTCCAAACGCGAGCATCGCGATCCTCCTCTTCTTCTCTTCTTCTTCTCTTCTGTCTTCTTCTCTTTTTCTCTCTTGTTTCTTCCGCTAACGACGACAGACGCGAGTAGAGAACTCGACGGTAACCGATCTCTGGTCTGGTCTAATCTCGCGAACGCGTGGAAGCTCTTTCTCATTGCTCTGCCGAAGAAAAATCAGAGAGAGAGAGACGCTGTTGCCTATTTCCTCGACCCGATCGAGTTTCGAGTTCTTCACGGTACAAGGTTCGAGCGTGCGAACGATGTTGTACGAAAAATGGAAGAGAAGGTATTTATAAGTGTCTCGACTGCCTCTCGGAGTTGGCAGTCGAACAGCGAAGGTTTAATTGCAGCCCGATTATCGCCGAAGTTTAATAGATGTTCTCGCGAGTTCCCGGCAGCTTAACCATGACGAGTGGAAAATTTGTCAAAGAACAGGCTGTTCCGAGTAGTTCTCCAGCCACTTCCGGCGAAGCACTGCGCCCGGTCCGCTGTTCCATCGACAGAATAATCTCGCAAACAGCGAGACAGCTTTAAGAAGCGGCTGTTCGACCGGCGAATCGAGGCAGGCGCGTTCGCCAGGATCCACCGGTGGAAGCGTTGAAATTTAATCCTTAATTTCATTGTTTGACCGAGCTGTTCCTGGTTGGTTAATTTCCTCGAGCTAATTTGCGCTGCGCTCCAGATACAGGCCGACGTCTTCCTCTTTGTCTTCCGTTTGTTGGCTATCCATGGCCCCGGGCGTTGTTTCTTAATGCGCTACAAACGACCTCTTTATCTCTCTCGGCGACCGCTTCCTGTCGCTCTCTCGTCCTCCTACCTTTTAATTCGAATTCCGTCCTCTCGGACGCTGTCGCGAGCCGTCTTCAGCCATCTCCAACCGTCTCCAGCCATCTCCAACCGTCTCCAGCCATCTCCAACCATCTCCAGTCATTTCGAGTCACCCCGAGGGATTCCCAGCGAATTATCGGAGAGATTCGTTAAACGATCGTCGCGTTTCGTTCCGTTCCGTCTCTTCGGGGACTGTGGTCGGGTTTATTCGTTTATCTTCGAAATTTGGTAAAGAAAGGTAGAAAAAGTTAGGTAACTAAGTAGGATTAATCGAATGAGTTACCAGGATGAACGGTGTTCAACAGGGTTCCACCTGAGCGCCACTGTGAACCCGCAGGGGGCGCTGAACAACGTCGCTGTGACGTTCGATCGACGGAAGATCACGTCCTGCAACTGCACCTGCACCTCCAAGGCCTACTGGTGCTCTCACGTGGTCGCCGTTTGCCTCTATAGGATTCACATGGTAAAGAAAAATTATCTTACGTTTCACTGTCCTCCGATCCGTGATTCGAATAGAGAATCTTCCGGAAATTCTCCTCGCGAAAATTCCATCCCTACGCGACGATCCACCGGACAAAGAGGACAAAGTCGAATTTTCTTCGGACGATCCGAGAGAATCGGGAAAATTGGTCACGCACCGATCTAATTGACGTGGCCGCGAGACCTAACTTCCGTTCTTCGTATTCAGCCGACACAGGTGTGCCTGAGAGCCCCGGTTAGCGAATCCTTGTCACGTTTGCACCGGGAACAACTGCAGAAGTTCGCGCAATATCTCATCAGCGAACTGCCGCAGCAGATTTTACCCACTGCCCAGCGTCTGTTGGACGAGCTGTTGTCGGTTCAGCCCAGCACCATCAACAGCTACTGCGGCGCCCCGGATCCCACAGCTGGTGCCTCGGCCCACGACCAAACCTCCTGGTACCTCGACGAGAAGACGCTCCATGACAACATCAAGAAGATCCTCATCAAGTTCTGCGTACCGGCTCCGATCGTTTTCAGGTAATCCATCCTCTCGGGACTCTTCCGTCCCATACACGGACGCAAAAACTCGACGAGTCGAGTCCAGTTGTCCGAATGGTTCAGTTTAGTATCAATTACGGTTAGTAACGAGGTCTTACGATCTTCCTCCGATTTTTCTTACACTTTCGCCCGTTTTTACACCCCTGCTATGCTAGTCACGAGGATTATTGCCACGGTCCGCGTCGCGAGGATTATTGCCATAGAAAAACGAACGTCCCGATTTGCGAAACACCGCTTCTTTCGGGTATTTCAAGAAAAACTCGAGTTAACGAGCCAAGTTGCAATTAGAACGTTAAATCGTTACTCGCGGATTCGAATCGCAGTATTCGCGGTATCTTGTATCATTTCGGTAGCAATTCGTTGTTATTATCCGTCATCTTTCGTGATTCTTCTCCGTTTCCGAATGTAGCAACCCCAAGTTGCAATTAGAACGTAAAATCGTTGATCCCGGATTCAAATCGTAGTATCTGCGGTGTCTAGTTTCATCTCGATAGCAATTCGTTGTTATTATCCGTCATCTTTTGTGATTTTTCTCCGTTTCCGAAGGTAGCAACCCGAAATTTTAATTAAAACGTTAAATCGTTGCTCGCGGATTCGAATCGTAGTATCCGCGGTATCTAGTTTCATTTCGGTAGCAATCCGTTGTTATCATCCATCATGTCTCGTGATTCTTCTCCGTTTCCGAAGGTAGCAACACCAGGTTGCAATTAGAACGTTAGATCGTTGCTCACGGATTCGAATCGCAGTATTCGCGGTATCTTGTATCATTTCGGTAGCAATTCGTTGTTATTATCCGTCATCTTTCGTGATTCTTCTCCGTTTCCGAAGGTAGCAACCCGAAATTTTAATTAAAACGTTAAATCGTTGCTCGCGGATTCGAATCGTAGTATCTGCGGTGTCTTGTGTCATTTCGGTAGCAATTCGTTATTATCATCCGTCATGTCTCGTGATTCTTCTCCGTTTCCGAATGTAGCAACCCCAAGTTGCAATTAGAACGTAAAATCGTTGATCCCGGATTCAAATCGTAGTATCCACGGTGTCTAGTTTCATCTCGATAGCAATTCGTTGTTATTATCCGTCATCTTTCGTGATTCTTCTCCGTTTCCGAAGATAGAAATCCGAAATTTTAATTAAAACGTTAAATCGTTGCTCGCGGATTCGAATCGTAGTATCCACGGTATCTAATTTCATTTCGGTAGAAATCCGTTGTTATTATCCGTCATCTTTTGTGATTTTTCTCCGTTTCCGAAGGTAGCAACCCGAAGTTGCAATTAGAACGTAAAATCGTTGCTCCCGGATTCAAATCGTAGTATTCGCGGTATCTAGTTTCATCTCGGTAGCAGTCGTTATTGTATTCTTCTCCGCTCTCGAAGATAGCACCGGTAAATGTTCTGTCGTTGGTATTGCAGCGATGTTAATTACCTGAGCACCACTGCGCCTCCAGCAGCGGCGGAATGGTCGTCGTTGCTGCGACCGTTGCGCGGCCGGGAACCGGAAGGGATGTGGAACCTGCTGTCAATCGTGCGCGAGATGTTCAAGAGGACCGATCGGAACGCTATACCGTTGCTGGAGATCATCACGGAGGAGTGCATGGCCTGCGAGCAGATCCTGGTCTGGTGGTTCAACACCAAGGTAGCTCTGTTGAACGGGACCGGATACGGTGGTAAGCACAACATGAACAGCAACGTGCACGCCTCGCAGCACGCCTGTTCCTCCCTCTGCGACGAGATCGTCGTTCTTTGGCGACTGGCCGCCTTGAATCCTGGATTATCGCCTGCCGAACGGGAGATGCTTCATGGCCAGTTTACTGCCTGGCATATGAAGGTCATCGATAAGGTACACGCACTTGTATAATTAGATAAAACGATATTGTCTCGCGATCCGCTTCGTCTAGCTTCAAACGCGAGATCGAACCTGGTCGAGCGAGCAACCGTCTAGATGAATTCCTGGTTACGGTTATTATCGCGTAGAAAGATAGGATTGATTCATCCATCCGTGGGTCTGGTTGATTCCGAGCCAAGGCGCGTGTCTGGAAGTGTAAACAGAGGTTGACAGGTCTGGCCGTTTTGTCGTGCAGGTGATGAAAAGTCGAGTGAGCTCGGTGACGCACAACTCGCACAACAGGAACAACAGCGGCGGCCACAAGGATTCGTTGAAGAACGACGTAGCCGTGTTCACCGGGTTCAAATCGGCGCTGGAGGCGTGCTATCTGGATTGGGAGGAGTACACCTTGCCGGGTATAACGTACACCGCCGGAAGCAATCCCATGTATCATTGTCCGTTCACGTGCTTCCGGCATGTCGGCGATACCAGGACCGAGGTGAACCAGGTCAGTTCATTAGCGAGCCCCGTTTTCTCCGATTGCTAAACTTCTGCGACAGAGAGCGCCAAGCAGATTTCACTCTTTCCTTCACCTCTCGTCTCGTTTCTCAGGTCAATTCGAGTGCAGCCGTTTTAAATTGTCAGCCGCCCGTTTCCCATCACCATGGCCGACGACCCCTGAGCTTGGGCTTGGTAGCGTTTAGTTATATGGACAGAAGACGACTGAACCCGCGAGAGTGTTCAGGATTGTGTTCACGAAGCGGCGGCGGAGGCGACGGGAATCGAAGCAGCGTCAGCTCCGAGGGTTTCTGCGAGAACGAGACCGACATACCTGACATTTCCGAGCCCCAAGTAGTTCTCGTTAGACGATCTTGCACTCATTTAAATAGTTGCGGGGACACCGACTCGCAGGTTGGTTTAACTACCGTCTTGCTTTCGGGCGAGGGTCGGCGACGTAGAGGATAACGTTGTCGAAAATTGCAGGAGGGTGGCGGCAGCGAATCGTCCTCTAATAGTAACGTCAGTCTGAAGAACGCTCAAGGCTCGGACAAGCACCGCTCAAACGCATCGTCCGAGACCCATAGTGATAGTAGTGATAGTAGTAATAACAAAGCTGCCTGCGACGCGAAGTGCAGCAGGACGAATCTCGACTACCGAGCGAAATCGCGAACGGTGTTGCCTAAAGGGAACAGTTCCAAAAACGAACAAGAATCCGACCAGGAGAAGGACCCTTCCAGGAGGCCCTCCAAGGACGAGAGTTCTTCTTCGAGTAGCGACAGTCCGTCTGGTGACGAGTATCACGTTTATTATTATGATCCTAAAGCAGTTGTAAACACGAACGGTGCCTCTAGCAAGGACTCCAAAAACGAATCGCAATCTACGTCCACTGCGAGCGCGAGTACAGTGTTGGGTAATCTAATGAAAACCGAAGACCCGTGGGACATCCTGTTCGCTAGGGCCGAGGGACTCTACGCCCATGGTCATACGAGGGAAGCCTGTATCCTGGGTGTTCAGCTCGGCGAGGAGCTGCTGGCTAATCCTCCGAACCTCATGATCGACGAGCCTCCGGCACCAGTGAAGAGGAAAAGGAAGAAGGTAGATTGGAATGACTTGGTTTGTTCGTTTGTTCGTTTCAGTAAGGTCCCGTTTCCATCGTTAAACCCGAACCGAGCGTAACCGACATAACCACCGTGTTTTAGCAGCAAGTCAATTCGGTCTCCCATCAACTTACGTCCCTTGCATCAGCCACGTTAGCCAAGTGTTGCTTCCTCTGCACGGTCCTCGCGGAGAACCCGGAGTACTATAATCTGGCGTTTAGAGTGGGCCTGTTCGGACTGAAGATGGCTAGACCACCGGCTAACACCAAGCCATTGGAGGTGAGTCGATGTCTTAAAACGACGACACGATAGACGGACCGTTCACGAGATTTTTCACGATTTAGGTAAAGCTGGCTCATCAAGAGAGCGAACTGGTTGGCCTATTGAAGAAGATTCCACTTGGTCCAGCGGAACTGGCCATGGTTAGGCAAAGGGCGGAGCAACTGAGAGACGGAGTGCTGAGGTCCAGAGGTCATGCACTGCTACCGATTATGTTGGCTAGTTTCATATTCGACGCCCTTAATACGTTAAGTATGCACTTTATAATGTAATTATCTTATAAATTTCTTTGGAAGTTACTCTAGTAAAGAAAGCTCTCGAACGAACGCGACTCGACAGTGAAACGTGTTTTATTTTAGACGAGAGAAAGTTAATGCTCGAATAGCGTAGATAGCGAGTAAAAGATTGTGAAATGATTCGCAGGAGTAAAACAACTATCTTCAGAAGCTGACGAGAACCTTGGGTTCGATGCTGCTGTGGCTGCCCTGGGCTTAAAGGCAAACGTGAGCGAGGCTGATCATCCTCTGCTTTGCGAAGGAACTAGACGTCAGAGGTACGTTATTTATCCCTTACGGTATTCGATTCGTTTCAATTTCCTCGATCCTTATTTTCTGTATTACATCTCGGTATCATTATTTCAGAGGAGATTTGGCTATTACATTGCTCGTCCATTACAAGGAAGAGCCTACGAAGGTGGCGAGAATTATGGATAAATTATTGGATCGAGATGTCCACCAATTGATCAAGTCGCCAATCCTGAGTAGTTACTACACCTCTAATCCTCCGACTAAGAGCGAGGTAAGGAATACGAGTTTTAAAATTTATTAATTTCTAACTTTCTATCAGGAGAAGTTTCGTCTGTGCTCTTGAGTTCCGTTGAGACAAACATATCTTCGTTTCAGATGACAAGATATCTGCACGACGAAGAATGCTCTTCTCCCCTTGCTGGAACAGATGCTGGAAATGGCGATAGCGTCGTTGGTACAAGCAGCAGACCACATAGCAGCACCAGTGCGGAATTGGAAACTGGTATGAGTACATTCACGGTTCAACCGCAAATTGTTCAGCAACCGGTGCCTACACGAACTAAGGAAATAAGGTGCGCGTCTTTTCCAAGCGATAATCGTTTGATACTTCAACTAAAAGGATCCAATAAATCTAGAACTCTGTCAAACTTTGTCGCAGATATAAAAGCAAGAGAGTATATCCGTCGCTTCCCAACCAGCCATCAGAAGCGAGTACATACTTCATGTGTGAATTGGCAAAGACTGTTCTCACGAAAGCTGGAGGCAGTAGTTCTACCTCTCTGTTTACACAAGCCTCCACGAGTCAGAATCATCATGAACCACATAGAGCTCTACACATGTGCGCCTTTCAGCTTGGTCTATATGCTCTCGGGATTCATAATTGCGTCACTCCTAATTGGCTTAGTCGCACCTATTCGAGTCACGTGTCCTGGATCACTGGGCAAGCGATGGAAATCGGAGCACCGGCTATTTCGTTTCTTATTGAAAGTTGGGAAGGACATTTGACACCACCCGAGGCTGTTGGCATAGCCGACAAGTCATCTAGAGGTAGTGATCCTAACATGGTTCGAGCAGCCGCAGAACTCGCTTTATCTTGTTTGCCACACGCTCACGCGCTCAATCCTAATGAAGTACAGAGAGCCATTTTGCAGGTAATCATCTTACCTTCTTTCTTATTCAATATTTATACTTTTCTTTCGATTAAAACATATCGTTTTGTTTTAGTGTAAGGAACAAAGCGATTTAATGTTGGAGAAGGCTTGTGTCACAGTGGAAAACATAGCAAAGAGAGGCGATGTTTATCCTGAAGTACTGTTTCAAGTGGCCAAGTACTGGTATGAATTGTACCTCAGGGTAAGTACATTTGAATAAAAATGGAGCAGTCCATTGGAAAATGTCGAATAATCTAATTATAATTTTGTATATCTAGCACACTCCTGGTGGAGAACAGCAGGACGATATGCCACACGTTTCTTTGCAATTGGATCTCAATGGAGTACTTCCAATGGAACCCAGTCCTCCAGTAGACATGTCTAATGGACAGATGATGCCTGGTCCAACTCAAGCAGTTGTTGTTACCAGTACTCAGCCACCCCCTCAACCATATCCAACACATCCAGCTACAACAACGTTAGCGCCGTTAGGTACGCTTTATCTTCCTGTATTTCCCTGAAACGTTTTCTTTCCTGCATTTCATCCATCATAACAATTTTGGTTCATTTTTGAATTTCAGGAGTTGTCATGCCGTATGCGGTGGGTCCTTACAGTTTTATGCATCATCATCATTCGATTCCAACGTTTGGCGGTCCGATGCCGTCGCATAGGCTAACTCTGCCACCAGCACCACCGCACATACAAATGTATCATGCGGCATATCCGCCACATCCGGGTCATCCGCAGCATCCCCAACATCCACAGCATCCGCAACATCCACAGCATCCACAGCATCCGCAACATCCTCATCATCCATCACAACCCACGCAACAACCATCGCTGCCGCAATACTACACGCCGCAACCTCCACCGCCACCGGGAACTCATCATTTGTTCACCATGCAACAGCCTATGCCAGTTAATGTAAGTGTTTCGTCTCAAAATATTTTACCCAGTTATAGAACAATGCTCGAACCGAGTGTGAATTTTAGCAGGTACAAGCGGGAGTGACAGGACCCATTCCTGGCCAGAACAGCATACCTGGGTCTGCCTTAGTTCAAGCGCAACCAATAATATCCACTGTAAGAACTCAGCCACAGGTAAATACTTATTATCTCTAATAAGAGATTCACCTTTCTTAAATTTCTAATTCGAGATTAGGTGATACTTGTCTCAAACTATTTTTAAGTACTTTAAAGCGAATGATCATTGTTATTTCTTCGTGTACAGGTTCATAGACAAACTCAGCCTTTCAGTCAGCTGCAATTTCGAGCTCTGGTAGCAGCATACCGCGTAGGAATGTTAGCATTGGAGACCCTAGCTCGTCGTGTGCACGACGATAGACCACAAACGAAATATGCGCGAAATCCACCATACGGAGAAGACGTAAAATGGTTACTGAGAGTGTCGAAGCGGCTTGGCACGCAATATCTTCATCAACTTTGCATCTGTACAGTGAACAGCATCACCAGTCCGTTCGTACTTCACGATGTTGCGTTGGAAGCGGCACTCTACATGGCTAGAAATAACCTGGCTCTTGTACTTCAACACTTGAGATCTGCTCTTTTGGCACCCCTTGTCCACAAATGTCAACAAATGTCAGTTTCTTCGAATTCTTATTTGCACAATCTTTTTTCAAACAATGAGACTGAATAATTATGGTTTCTTTCGCGAATTACAGGTACATTCAGTGCATGCATCAGAAGTTATATCATTTAATGCCAGTCGAGTATGAAGACTTTGTCAACGTAGTGTGCGCGGCTAGAGCAGCGTTCCACATCACTCCGGAAGGCCCTGTTCAATTTAAGGAGCGGCTTCAATCTATCAAGAGGTATTGTTTCATACCAATTTATTAGCCAATAATTCCTACTTTACCAGTAATATTCTTTAGCTCGTACTGTTTTTCAATAAAAGCACAGACTTATCGTTTAATAGCAAAGATGTGTTATCATTTAAGATATTTTGCATTCACGACAATAATCAAGTAGATTTTCTAGATCTCAATCCTGTTCCAAAGAACTGTGGGGACTAATCAATGCAGGACTACAGCAGAACGGGAAATGACACATAGCAGAGCCAGATATGATGTGGCTCACCTCCCTTCCTCATTCTCTACCACCACAACGACCACCACCACCAGCATATCCATTGACGTCAACGACGACCATGCTTCAGGACCTGCATCCCTGTCCTTCGAGAAGCCGGAACAGGGTCTCCATAACGCGCATTCTTCGGGAGATGACCGTTAGGTCGGCAGTGGAATCGATCTTAAGCGAGTATATACTATAATCGCTTTTCATCTTCATCCCTTTCAAAGAAGAGAAGTAGATCGATACCATTGAACGGAAATATATAACTTTCTGACTTTGATTAATGTGTTTGATAGGTTGAACGAGAGAAAGTACGAGAGATAGAGAGAAAGAGAGAGAAAGAGAGAGAGAGCGAGAGAGCTTGAGAGAGAGAGAGAGAGAGAGAAAGAGCGAAATAGAGAGAGAAATAGAGAGAAAGCATGCGCGCGCGAGAGAGAGTATGACGACTATACTTTTAATAAAGAGTGCGATATACGTGTGACTGATAGAGAGCAAAAGGAATGACGTCAGGTTTTGCAGTTAATAATTTCAACGTCACCGACCGTTTCCTGGAAGATCGAGGAACGATATATATGATTTAGTAACGCATTGAGACGCATCGTGTTGCGTACGTCGATCGCTAAAGGCACCATTTTTTTTCCTGCATTCAAATATAAAAAAAAAAAATAATAAAAAAAAGCAAAAAAAGAAAGGAAAGAAAAGGGAAAAAGAGAGGAGACGAAATGTGAAAGCATGATTCATAAACCAAAATTTCAGGTTTCGTCAAATGTGAGGAATCGTCAACAGGAATTCTAACTGGAGAATTGTTGGTTTGACTCTCGCGGAAACCTCTTTCTCTTATTTTAGTTAAAGCCTCAATGAACGTCTTTAGCCTCGATTAGATAGGAAATTTTATTTTTCATTCATAGATAGGATGAATTGTCTCGCGTTTTATTTTATTTTTGTAAACGAGTAAGCAAAGTTTTAAAGTCTCGATAACGCACATCTATTTATATAATGGAGATGACGAACAAGGTCTAATTCGTTAATACATAAGAAAACGAAGAACTTTACTTAAATCATAAAACGTCGATGAAAGGAATTTTTTATACAAAAGTGAAAATAATTTTTACTTTTCCTAAAATGGCGACCAACCTCGTCCACCATTACTACCACCATCACCACAACACCAATCTCTTACTTATCCCCCCTTCCCCCCTCTTAATTTACTTTGCTATCGATTATATTTTAGTTCTGTATCTGAATTTTCTTCTTTCTTCTATTCTATTTTTTTTTAATTATATTGTAGGCGTATATTATACACGTTCGCAAGCATATTCTCGTTTTTTTTGTCATTGGTGACAATTCATAAACGAAAACATGATCTCTGTAATTTTTAAATTAAAATAATTTGAAGTATAAATAAAGCAAAATTATAGCTGATATTAATGACTCGAACTTGAGCCACCTGCCCACATTGCACCTTTTATAAAAACAAAATGAAAATTAATAGGTACTTGTTAAAATGTGTACCTTGGCTTAATATACCTAAAAGAGTATATTTACTTTGGTTAATGTTGTTTTCTATGCATTTAGTTACAATTCCTTTGAAATAAACGTTGCTTTTACTTATCCTAATACCTCATCATCTATCACAATATTTAAAATTAAATTGTTTAACACTCGATGAAAAATCAATGAAAATAATTATTTTGATAAGTAGCGATACTCAGTTTACTTTCAAATTTGGTGGTTCTAAGATCATTTTTATAATTGACTAATTTAAGTCCAATTAAGATAACCTTTCAAAAATTCAGAAAACCATACTACTCAAAGTTCCTATGTTCTCAAAAACTTAATCAATAGACACATTCTGTGACAGATATTTCATTTATCATCTATCACACGTTTTCCTTTCACAAGGATGTTAAACTGTTGAAGAATAAGGATGTAAAAGAAAAAGTTTCAAACTGTTAAGTATAACGGATTACAAATCTAATTTCTAACAATCAGAACTAGAAAAAAAAACTAAATAAATGATACTATATTTTCTTTTTTAATTAACACTTCTGTTCTTTTTTCTTTAATAGTGCCAAGCGACTGAACGTACCTTGTCTGTAGATAATAAGAAAAAAGAAGAAAGAAACATGAAAAACATTGCGTTAACTCAGCGTCGTCATCTTGTTAGAGGGAGGATGAAGGAAAGCATAATAGTAAATGGCACTGCTACTAATTAACAATATCGCGACGGTGGTCATAAAAAGAGAGCAATATTTAAGCGTTCACGTGTTCTAGCGTAATACTACGTGCATCAAAGGCGTAGTAATCTTTCATATTCCTACAGAGTTAAGGCTCAAAGAAAATCACTCGAGTAAAACATTTCCATCCATCGTAAATTGTCGATGTTTAATTTAGGACGATAACGTATCGAAAACAAATTATTTACATACGACAAATTTTTATGGTATGAAAAATGTTCAAGATCGATATCGATATCGATATCGTTCAATCGATTATTATTCTCTTTTCTGTAATATCGCGAGATGATTTTATTTTCTATGCCTTAACGATATAATATTGTATCGATATTATTTTACTTTTTTTTTCCAAAATGCGTGAAAATAGCTTTTAAACGAACAAAAACAATTCACTCGATTCGCGGCGTAAAATCGTTCAATCGAACTTCAAACTTTTCCCTCCTTTTTCATACGATTAAACTATAGGATGTTAATGAACGAGCCTTAACTCTCGTAAATTCCATCCACTTCAAACCGGGCAGGCAACTGCAAATGTTATACGAAATAATTCGTGTCGCATTCATAGAGTATAAATTTACTTGAGATACAGCGTATCGCTCGTCGTACTTCGGATATAAGATAGCTCGACACTTCCGATTGCTCTTATGATCGATAGAAATTTCCACCGAACGAGTATCGATCATTGGCAATATTTGGGACGAAATAAAATATCACCATTGCCGAGTAAAACAGCGTTTCGAAAAGTAAAATGGTTAAATTAATTCGACGAAAAACGTTCCTTTATTCGGTTCTCTGAAATTAGATATAATTACCAACACGGATACTGTGTTCAAATCACGATTCCCACTGTTCGTTGAACGCGATGCTATTCCAAATAATATTCAATTGCACCGTATTATTTGGATATTATTTTATTCGACAAGTGGATTCGAGTTACAAAGAGAGGCTCTGTAATCTCGAGGGATGGTTCGATGGTATGCAATTCATTCGCCACATCGTAGTGTTAACGGTATAAAAATTGTATAAAACGAGTTATTTTCTATGCTTCGAACTGCCCGCTTTGTTTCATCGATCGAACGATCCCTCGAACAAATCGACATCCACGGAGAGTTTCAAGTTTATCGTAAAATCGTGGGGCTATGTGACGGCATACAACAAGTGTACATTTCATTTACTGCCCTGTATGTACATATACGAATACAAGTTACGATTGTATGGTGATCTAAGTGGTAAAATTGACTCATAAGCGAAGTAGTGTTTGCTCTAGGTTCACTTCTGCGTGTGTGCATATTACGATATCGATTGATAGCGATTATCCATAGGTGTAAAAACCTTACTAGCCTATTTACAATTAGTGTTTAGAGAACGATTCTAGCGATTAACAATCCTATTTTTCACGCAGACGAAATGTAAGTCGTGACCAGTGACTAGAAACACACCTAAGGATCGATTGTAAAGGAAAATGGAAAAAAAATATCCCAAACTCAAACGTAGAACCGCTAGATGTCCTAGTATGAAGATCTTTCGAGCGAAACTTAGGTTAGAATAAGCCAAATCGAGAAGTCACAAATGGTTTGTGAAAATATTTCAAATTGCTATCTCAAATGATCATAGGCCAATTGTAATTGCTATACTCGAACATTTTCGAATTAGTATAATCCTGTAGATTCATTCGATTCATTGTACACGTCGATCGCGATCCTTTCTTTCGTTCGATCGACCATTCTCATCGTATCGTTTTTCCAGATTATTACCGATATTTATTTGATGCGCGAACTTTGGGCTTGGAAAATATCAGAATGGACGAAGAACACTCGCGTTTTTACCCGAACCTGCAAAAAAAACTTTATAGTTAGCTTCCCTTGACGTCCATGTTCAGCAGATGTTCTATGACACGCCAAATTACAACGTAATTGATCAGAAAAACGACAGGTTAATAAAAAATTTACAAATCAATTGTTTTAAATCCGTCAGGTATATAACAAACAAAAGTTGCATTACGAATCGATATCATCGTGTTAGCGATCGATAAATTACGAGTTAGCTGCTTAATTTTCGAAAAAATAAATTTCATCGCTTTTACCGTTTGAAACGTAACGAAGCAATTTAGGTATTCTTAGAACATTTCCTGAACATTATCTATTCTACTCTGTATTTCTCAGTTTTAGATGAGAAGACGAGAAAAAAAAAAAAAAGAAAAGACGCAGAAGGAGAAAGTATCTATTTTTACACTTAACTGAAAAATGCTGAAGAAAATTGCGAAGAAAAAAAAGAAGAAGAAATGATAGACGAAAAAGACGATGAAAAAGGAAAGTTTCTTCTTGATTCGAAGTATTTGATCGTTCGATAGAATTTAAAGATTTCCCGTGACCCGATCTTCTACGAACAAAAGGTACATATATTTATACGTAGAAATAAAAAAGAGAGAGAGAGAGAAAAAAAAATGGAGACGCGAATGCAGGTTGCAGGAGAGAAAAAAAACTCAGTGTCTGTAAATAATCGCAGATCGTTCTTTTCGCGCGCGGACAAATCGACAGATCTTTTTTTGTATCGCTAATCGTGCAAATAATTACCGAATAATCGCTGTAGATCAACGCCAACGTCATCGGTCATCGATCGAAACCGCGGCGCGACTTTAGACTTTTTGTCTAGCTGTTATTGCAATTCGACTTGCACTAAGCTTAGTAGGAATGAGAGGTCCGTCGCGCGACATCTCAATTACGATAAGTGAAATAGAGTAAAATCAATTTTATGACGGAAAAGATGAATTATCGGCGCTCTGATTAAGCAGAATAATCGATTCAGTTAACAGCTATAAGATTGTACATATATACGGTCACATTACACTAATTATAATAGGTACTACGAGTTACTTAAAACGCGTGTGCAAATTAAAATTAGTCGAAGGTTAAGTAACCTCAAAGATGAAAATCGACAGGAGTGTTTCTTTCTTTATGAATCGCGTATCGAACGAGATGAAAAATCGATCGATAAGAAGCCAAGGTGGTAAGAAGCCAACGAGATAAATGACTGCTTCGTTTTTCATCTCTTTCAGATAATCGATATGAGGGAAAAGAACATGCACGCTGATTCGATGAACTTTCCGTGAAGTTCGTATATTGTAAATTGTGCGATGAAACGAGAATGATAGAGCTTTTGGGATTTTCAGTAACGTTTAGACTCGCGAGTAGTAGATTATGCGATTCTGTGTTCAATCGAGAAAAAAAATATTTGGGGTTAGGATATCGTCTCGGCAGGTTCTTGTGAATGCAATTTTTGGAGGTGCATAGATATTCAGATACAAAATACGAGGAAAAATCATTCGAATAACGCTCCATAAAGTCTACATCAATTTCGAGTAATCGTAGCGTTTGCTTTGAAAGTGAAAAAGATTTCTATAACCTGCGAAGTTGCGTTACGGCAAATGATATCGATCATTCCACTGAATCGGTCGCAAGTGAAATTTTGCACTTCGCTGTTGATCAGATTCCATGGTAATTATATGGTGTTCATATTCTATTTGTAAAACTTCCTTCTGACTTGCATTCACCGGACAGGAAAAGCTGTATACCGTATGCGTGTGTCATTTTTTCGATTCTCATAAGCTGACGTACTGCAGGATATACGAAAGGAAAATGTAACGAGATTCGAACATCGATAGTAACTAACGCAACCTCGAGGACATTTTTTTTGGCGGAATAAGCAAGTCATTTGATTTCGCTGTACTTGATTAACGTAGATAATCAATATATTATAATGTCTACTAAATAAATTTCGATTTCTAATTGCGTCCTTTGTCTGTTATCTTTCTATTGTATCGATCCACTGAAATACAATCTCTGATTTCACAAATTAACCTTTATTTTCACCTATTCAACCATCCTCTTCATATTACCCAAGACGTACAGTTTTCGTTACATATTAACCTATCTTACCTATTACAATATGGCCATAACCTAATTCGAACTACAAAACTTTACGTCTTTCGGAATGTTATTTAAAAAAAGAAGAATCTCCGTCTACTTGTTATCTCGAAATCACTTTATTTCATTTCACGATTTATCAGGTACAACGTGGAAGCGTTAAACAAGTGCATGCCGATCTATCGGAATCGATATTGACAGTTTTAAACACTATTGTTATATGATATCGATGATGTTCTACGAAGACAAAACAAACGTCAATCTCGATTTACATCGCAAAGCTGCTATTCGTTCTATACCTTCCAAATTTAAAAACAAATTTCAACATTTCATCCGAACGTTCAAAATTTAATACACACTATTTAAATTGATACAATTTTCCAAAAATTTCTCTAGTGGCGCATTCGTCGTCAAAGACACGCGTTACATTAGGGGCCACTCCGAGAGATCTGACGACAGATACGTTACGTATATTACAAATCATATTATTGTACCTTCGCATTATACCTCGGTCGTGTACGTGAAAGGCAATCAGAGTCGCAGAACCACGTTTCGATTAAATGAAATTGGATATAATTGTCAAATTTGTTGCATTAAGTTATAAAATTTAGGTGAAAGCGGGAGATTTTCCATTCATATAAAAGCGAGCAGTCGTGGCCGAGTGGTTAAGGCGTCTGACTAGAAATCAGATTCCCTCTGGGAGCGTAGGTTCGAGTCCTACCGACTGCGAATTCGTTGATTGTTTTTTTTTTCTTGTAAATCCTTTTTTTTATTCCTTTTTATCAGTTTTTAATACTCAATGACCAAGTCTATTGTCTTTGTCATTTGATTTAACAAAATCGATTACCGATATACGATATTTTTTTGTTGTTATAGTATGTTACTGTCCCGTTTGTAAGAAAATACATTTTCTATAATACAAAACGCGCAAATACCGGCAGTAAAACGAGTCGTACTTAAAGGACCAATTGTTTAGTTATTTTGCACGAATAAAATCGTCCAAATGATACAATTGAATTTCTATCTCATTTATTATTTTTCAACGAGTATAACCTTCTGTTCGACCCTTCCTAACAAATTCAATAAACGTAATTTATTCGATAAATTGCAAAATTTTGTAATCAATATAAAGAATTGATTGTCTGTGTATCTATTAATCTCTATTACGCGTTATCAATAAATTGAGGTGTTATTGAAAGATTACGGTGTGATGTAATAGCGCTTAAACAACTCGATGTAGTGATACAATCTTGTTGCCATCTGTTGATTTACGTAAATTTACAAGTGGACACTGCAATTTGTAATTGCAAATTCGAAATTTCGTAATGCAAGAAGCAAAAATTCCCAAATATTTAAATTTAAGACTCCAAACATTCCGAAATTAGAGCATCTAAAAATTTAGATATTAAAAAGTTTGGAAATTCGATACACCAAAGATCAAAGATACAATATCAACAGGAATTCGATCTAATCTCAAAGTTCTAAGTTCCCCTGAAAACAAAGATACATAGTCCAGCTGCATGTTGCACGATCTCTTAAATTTAAAACTCCAAAGATTTGAAAATTCGAGCATCTAAAAATATAGAAATTGAAAAGTTTGGAGATTTGAAAGACTAAAGATCAAAGTTCCAAAATCAACGGGATTCCGATCTAATCTCGAAGTTCCAAGTTTCCCTGAAAACCAAGGACTTAAATTTCAAACTCCAAAGGCTCCGAAATCCTTGCATCTAAAAATTAAAAAATTAAAAAATGCGAAAGTTCGAAAGATCAAAGATCAAAGATCCAAAATCAACGAGAATCCGATCTAATCTCGAAGTTCGAAGTTCCCCTGAAAACCAATGTCATAAATTTCAAACTCCAAAGGCTCCGAAATCCTTGCATTTAAAAATTCAGAAATTAAAAAGTTCGGAAACTCGAAAGATCGAAGATCAAAGATCCAAAATCAACGGGAATCCAATCTAATCTCGAAGTTCCAAGTTCCCTTAAAAACCAAGGCTTAAATTTCGAATTCCAAAGACTTCGAAATCCTTGCATCTATAGATATAGAAACTCGAAAGATCGAAGATCAAAGATCCAAAATCAACGAAAATCCGATCTAATCTCAAGGTTCCAAGTTCCTCTGAAAACCAAGTACTTAAATTTCAAACTCCAAAGACTCCGAAACTCTGGCATCTAAAAATTTAGAAATTAAAAAGTATAGAAACTCGAAAGATCGAAAATCAAAGATTCAAAATCAACGGAAATCCGATCTAATCTCAAGGTTTCAAGTTCCTCTGAAAACCAAGTACTTAAATTTCAAAGTCCAAAGACTCCGAAACCCTTGCATCTAAAAATTTAGAAACTAAAAAGTTCAGAAACTCGAAAGATCGAAGATCAAAGATCTAAAATCAACGAGAATTGCATCAAATCTCAAAGTTTCAAGTTCCCCTGAAAACCAAGTACTCAAATTTCAAACTCCAAAGATTCCGAAATCCTTGCATCTAAAAATTTAGAAACTAAAAAGTTCAGAAACTCGAAAGATCGAAGATCAAAGATCTAAAATCAACGAGAATCCAATCTAATCTCAAGGTTCCAAGTTCCTCTGAAAACCAAGTACTTAAATTTCAAACTCCAAAGATTCCGAAATCCTTGCATCTAAAAATTTAGAAATTAAAAAGTATAGAAACTCGAAAGATCGAAAATCAAAGATCCAAAATCAACGGAAATCCGATCTAATCTCAA
>NIJG01000003.1:416804-461269 GCA_002201625.1 Euglossa dilemma
CCGCGAATCGGAAATCAAACCGATCTAAACGATCGATTTTACGGAAAAATTCACTTCGGGCTGATGAAAATTTGTTAAATTTCAACGAGGGTTGGAAAAAAGGGGAACGAGATGGTGGCAATCCAACAGGAGCCCGCTGCTTTTAGCTTATCCGACTAAATCTGCGTCCCTCGAACGAAAAGAAAGCGGAACACACCCTGCGTAGCGCCTCGTGTCTCAGATATTTCCAGGGAGCCTTCGTTTTATCCTTTCGATCTGGGCCAAAATTCAGTTGGGCGTGTAGCCAATACTATCAGCTCCGACTAGCGTAACCGAGGCCGGTAGGAACACGACGATTTTTCAGGCTACCATGATTTCTCTCAGCCAAAAGACAGCTTCCTTAATCGACAGCCGACTAATCGTGTGGGTTTTCTTTTTTGCCTGTTTACAGCCGTTCGCGCGCCGCTAAGCGTGCTCGAAACACGTGGAAGATGCAACTGGACAGAGGGGTAGCCGACCAGACAGCCACGGAAGGTCATCGATCCTCCGATCGGCGAATTTTCGTGCACGCGCAGTCACGCCAAAGTCGCGTAAAGCTATTGTCGTTTTAGGTGACACGTGCGTGACACCACGCGATAAGCCACACCACGACAAGCCAAGGAACACCGACCGAACTTGCCAACGAAAAAGTAATTTCACACACGCTGATAGAGAGATATCCAAACATGGGCAGGATGCGATTCGAAGCGGACGAATTTTGTCCGCGATAGAGAAGAGAGGCTGAACGATAGAGGCTAAGAGGGTTGCCACAGCTCGACAACGTGTAAAATTACAATTCAACTGGATCGTGACAGCCGAGGTTACGTTGTCAAAGGCGCGATCGCGAGAATTATCGAAGCAAGAACTCTTGTCTGATCATTTGGCTGATAATTCGAGCGAACATCGGTCTCGAGGAAAGTTCGAACTGGATTCTATACACCTGCGAAGATAAAAATTTGCGACAGTCAGGCGAATGTCAGCTGGAAAGCTAGAGAGCCGAACAGGCGTGGTCGATCGAGCTGCCACGATTAAGATCAACGTTTGCACACCGATTAACGATCCAGCGATTCACAAAGGGTCCCTTTACAGCTGCGCTAGCCTTCACCCTCTGCTTTGCAAGTGACCCGTTGTGAACGCGCCACGCGTGCCGGAATTACACCCTTTGATAACGTAATCCTGCGTCAGCTTAATTACACGCCGAGTCGGCTGCGCAGCCCTGTTCGCCTCCTCGCAAGCTGAAATACCGCGAGATGCCTTCGCCAAGGATTCGCGATACGTTACTTGTTCTTCTCCACTCTCTCTCTCTCTCTTTCTCTCTCTCTGTCGATGACGAGGATCGTCTCGACGACGAGAAAAGCGAGGACGGAGAGGTGAGAAAGGAATGAGAATTTTTCAGGACGCGCGAAGAGGATGAGAGACGCTCCTCGATTCGGAGGATGAAACGACGGCGAAACGACCGCTTAGAGTTAGAGCTGGATAGAACAGTGCTGAGGTGGCTGAAAAAAGCTGTCGTTCAACGTTGTTCTTTCTTGCTTTTAGTGCTTATCACGGCCATTTGACCTCGATGATCGATATTTCGCCGTACAAGTTCAACAAACCGAACGGGCCTGGCAAGAAAGATTGGGTTCACGTGGTAAGACACGTCGATTCAAACAGATTTATTCGCGATTTATTCGGCAAACAGAGGTCGGCAATTCTCACCCTTTCGTTCATCGTCGACCACGTGTTTCCAAATGCTAGACACAGATGTTTATATTTCGATGCTTCTCTTGTTAATAACGCGTTTAACTACGTTCGCGTATTTTTGGTAGATTAAATTATCACGGGAAAGTAAACGTTTCACGTATTAACCTGTTATCTCGAGTTGCGACGGCGCGTGCCAGAGTCAACAGCAACGTCGGGACGCGTCGAGAGAGACGTCGAGCAACTGCGTCCGGACGCGGCGGTGAACAACGCGTAACTGAGACGGAAATACGTGGACGAAAACTGACCCAACTCGTATTGTTTACCTTCAGTCTTAACTACGGAACTCGCCTATTAAGCTCGAGTATATCTCACGAGTCCAAACATCCTTGGACAAAGGAATTAAAAGCAAAACAGCTAGATCGAAACAGCACGACCAACCCCCTTAAAATTACGCTAGCGTTTCTCGTAAGCCGATTACTCCGCGTCGAAACAACCCTCTTTCGGTGAACGCAATGGTTGTCGATCTCTGATGACAGCGAGAAATTTCTCGAAAAATTTCTTAAATCGATCGAGCTTCGACGAGAAATTTCTCGAAGAATTTCCGAGTCAATGGAGCTTTGGCGAGAAATTTCTCTAGGAATTCCCGAATCGATTGAGCTTTAATCAGAAATTTCTCGAAGAATTCCCGGATCGATTGAGCTTTACGAAGAAATCTCTCGAAGAATTCTCAAATCGATTGAGCTTTAGCAGGAAATTTCTCTAAGAATTCCCGAATCGATCGAACTTCAACGAAAAATTTCTCGAAGAATTCCCGAATCGATCGAACTTCAACGAAAAATTTCTCGAAGACTTTCCGAATCGATCGAAATTCAGAGAGAAATTTCTCAATGAATTCCCGAATCGATCGAGCTTTAACGAAAAATTTCTCGAAGAATTCCTTAAATCGATCGAGCTTCCGAAGTTTGCTGGAAACCTACCCTGAAGTAATTTCTCGAATTTGTTTGCAGGCACCCTGCCCGGACGTTTACCGAGGGGTCTACAACGAAGTCGAGCACCCGGACGAAGACCTCGGCGTGAAGTACGCGAACACGGTGAGGAACATTTGCCAGAATTTGAAGAACCAGGGAAAGGGTGTCTGCGCGTTCATCGCGGAGAGCTTGATGTCCGTCGGCGGGCAAATCTTGCCGCCAGAGAATTACTTCAGGAACGTGTACAAGTGCGTATACTTCCCTTCGATCATCCTCGAGTCTTGCGACGTATCGATGAAATGGCTCGAACGTTGCGGGGTTACAGGCACGTGAGAGAGGCCGGAGGTGTTTGCATAGCGGACGAGGTCCAGGTCGGGTTCGGACGGGTCGGCAGTCACATGTGGGCCTTCCAGCTTTACGGCGACGACGTGATCCCGNTCGCAGCCGTCATCACCACCCCGGCCATTGCTGGCAGCTTCAAGGACACTGGGATTGAGTACTTCAACACGGTAGGTCTAACGAAGGAGAAATTTTGCAATTTCTCCCGCTGCAAATAAGTTTGAAATTCAACTTCAAGGATCGTCGAAAGATCAGGGTGAAAAATTTGGAAAATTTCCTAGATTTTCTTTTCGAAATGTAAGAAAATGGTTTGAAAGCTGGAAAGTTTTTCTCTTCACACGAGAAGATCGTAAGAGTCAAAGATTTAAAAGACACGACTACTAAAATATAGAATTCGTAAAGAATGACTCTTTCAACTTTCAAACAATTTATTACGTATGTCGAATTTTAGTAATTCAAAGCGAATAATTCCTAAGACTCGCGTTTGAGAGCTTGTGGGAAGATCCTAAGTGAGCTTTGAATATTTAAAAGACCACGATTACTATAAACATCGAGAAGATAAGAGAAGATTTTCAACTTTCGTTATAAATAATATAATACAAAAACAAACGAGAAATATTTATTTATATCTGTCTTTTTCCATCTTTGATCTTGGGTGACGCGAATTTCTCTCGTGACAGGGGGTCCTGACTCGTATATAAAAGCTCGAGGGAAGATCGTAAGGGAGCTTCGAATATTTAAAAGATACGATTACGATAAACATCGAAGAGATAAGAGAAGATTTTCAACTTTCGTTATAAATAATATAATACAAAAACAAACGAGAAATATTTATTTATTTCTATCTTTTCCATCTTTGATCTTGGGTAACGCGAATTTTTCTCGTGATAAGGGGTCCTGACTCGTATTTAAAAGCTCGGGGGAAGATCGTAAGAGAGCTTCGAATATTTAAAAGATACGACTACGATAAACATCGAAGAGATAAGAGAAGATTTTTAACTTTCGTTATAAATAATATAATACAAAAACAAAAGAGAAATATTTATTTATTTCTATCTTTTTCCATCCTCGGTCTCGCGTGACGTGAATAAAAATTTGCGTCTTAAAGGGATCCTGAGGCATCGATTTATTAACAGAAATGACCACTCACCGGATCGTTTTTCCCGTAGTATGGAGGAAACCCAGTGTCCTGCGCCATAGCGAACGCCGTGATGGAAGTGATCGAGCGGGAGAACCTGCAGGAGAACGCGAGGACCGTCGGGAAGCACCTGATGTCGGAGCTGAGGAAGCTGGCGAAGCGGCGGAAAATAATCGGCGACGTCCGCGGCGTCGGCTTGTTCGCGGGGATCGAGCTGGTGCGCGACAGGGTGAAGAGGATCCCAGCGACCGCGGAGGCGAAGCACGTGGTGTCGAGGATGAAGGAGAAGAAGGTGTTGATCAGCAGCGACGGCCCGGACGACAACATCCTGAAGCTGAAGCCGCCGATGGTGTTCACCATCGAGAAAGTGAATCACCTGGTCTCCACGTTGGACGAGGTCCTCGAGGAAGTGGACATCGACGTCGAAGAGGTGATTATCACGCGGCAACGTCACCGAGACGCGTGCACCCTCGAGGAAGAGCGAGGAACGAGCGAACGGGGATCATTGATCGATGATTTCGAACTTCGGGACAGACGATAGATTCGTGGGTGGAAAATGGTAGGGACCGTTACGTCGAGAGGTTAGCGAAACGGTGAATGGTTCTGAAAGATTTCCTTTCGTTTCGCGAAGTCGACGCGGGATTACGCAACCGTGTCGCAACGCGACGAGAAGGAGCGAGAACTTCGCGAAGATCGAAAATCGAATGTCGTAACTTCATCGAGTGCAATCTGTTTTTCTCAATGGGGAGAAAGCGTTGACATTGCAAGGAGATGGCGATAACGTGGCGAGGTCAGCGCAATTTCTCGATCAGCATCGTACACGTGTTCCATCGACCACGCTCGTGTCGGCCAGTAATTTCGAATCGAGTCGCATTTTTTTTTTCTCTTCCGCGAAATTATCTTTACCGATATTCCGCGAAAGTTTGTAGTTTCATTGATCATTGTATACCTCGATTATAAATAATTAACGGTAGGAACGTTTCTGGGTAAGATAGGGGAATAGATAGACGAGCGTTTATTCGCGGTAATTAATTAATTTGTATGGTTTCAGAAGTACAAGCCTGCGACCACGATTCTGAAGGCGACCATTTCCAAGATGGACGTTGAGACGGATAACACGCGTCCGAACGGGAAGCCATTGCTCGTCCATGCTAAGTAACGATTAATTTAACCCGGACCTATACATATTGTATATTTATGAAACGCGACGATTGTACGACACAATATTTAAAGTATTACTGTTCGTGAGATGAATGAATATTGTTAAACCCGTTGTGCGTGTTATCGGAATGGAGAACAGTGTACGCCGATGTAAAAAAGGATATCGCAAGTGGGCAGAGAGAGATAAGACTAGGAACTAAGATTCGATTAAACTATACGAGTACGCTACACCGTGGAATACGTTTTAATAAATTCTATTTTTACGTACACGCATTTCGTCGTATTTTCCTATCCTACCGAAATAATCGGATAATTCAGTCCAGACGAGAGTGAGATTGGCAACAATAACGCAATTTTAATAATTTAATTTCTTGTTTGTTCACCGATTCGCGAGGCCCCCTCGATAACCTACGATTTTTCTACTCGATTCTAGNTTTTCCTATCCTATCGAAATCATCGGATAATTCAGTCCAGACGAGAGCGAGATTGGCAACAATAACGCAATTTTAATAATTCAATTTCTTGTTTGTTCACCGATTCGCGAGGCCCCCTCGATAACCTACGATTTTTCTACTCGATTCTAGTAGCCATCGCGATATTCTCGCGAAAACAACAATTGGCAGTCGCTATTGGACAGGCATTTTCTGGTGTTTATTCGCGGGGCGACTAAGGAAAGGAGAAAAAAGCGATGACGATAGCGAGACGTGACAGAGGATTCTTCTAGATCTCTCTAGGACGAGCGGAAGTTTAGACTTCGTCGAAATACTATCGCCGTGACCCGCGACCCCACGTGTATCGATATCTGCTTATACGTTACATGTCAATTGCAACGCTAGTGACAGCGGATTTCGCCTTCCTTTCGATTAAAATTCGATTTTACACGAGTCACGGATTCCACGCGATTCTCGAAAAATTCCGCGAGCGAAACCTGAAACATCTTCGCGCGAAATAGGAATATCTACTTGTTCAGGTGTCCACTCGTTCGGATTCGTTTTCACTGGTGAACGATTCATCGTGTTTTTTCGTCCTTCGATGTCTAAGGACCGAGGAACACCTTGAAAATTGTCAAAAATACAAAGGTAAAAGGCAAAGGCAAAAAGCAAAGTGAACTAAACGAAAGCGAGAATTGGAATGGAGCTTTCGGGGATCGAAGCCGAGATCGATTTGCGACTCGGAATTTTTCCAGGTGAAAAATTCGTCGAGATGCTCGAGATTTTTCGGGTTACCGGATCAAGACCGAATCTACGTCCGGAACAGGTCGTATCCGAGTTAAAAATTCTCGAAAATACAAAGATAAAAGGCAAAGCGAACTAAACGAAAGCGAGAATTGGAATGGAGCTTTTGGGAATCGAGGACGAGATCGATTTGAAATTAGGAATTTCACCAGGTGAAAAAATTCGTCGAGATAGTCGGGATTCTTCGGGTTCCCGGATCAAAGCCGAATCTACGTCCGGAAGAGATCGCATCGGAGGAGAATAAAGATAATCGTTCATCGGCTGGATTTCTTCGAAGACAATGGCAGTGCACCGACGAAAATACGGAGATAGCCGAAGAGATAAAAACCGTGACCCGATTAGTAACGGTTCGAATAATAAAATACGAATGGTAGAAAGAGAGATAGAGGAGGGGAAAAAATGGCAGATAACGTATAGATTGCCGTAGTTGAAGAAGCAAGTTCATGGATATGCTCCGTGCCGCTGAGTTGGCATTAGCAAAGTATAAATTTGAAAGCTGCACGAAGCAGCCTCACTTTCTCGTTAGCTACAGTCATCGATATGTGGCTGCCTCTGACACTCTTAGTGCTTGGTAAGTGAAAGCGGAAAATTTTACTCGAACCTCCCCTTTTCCTTAATCCCTCCTCGTCCCTCCTCGTTTCTCCACGCTTCCTCCGGAATCGCGAATAATCGTGACGCGGAGACTGACGCCATCTCGCTTCGATCTCGCTTGTCAGTTCGCGAGTCGATAATATTAGCGGAATCTCGTAGAACATCGCGTCGATCCGCGATCATTTCGAAATTATTCACCTTTCTTCCGTATCCTGTGGCGAATTGGAGCACGACATACTCGATAAAACGGGAAATAATCTTGAAAAACTTGTCCACAGCGGGGATAGTTTCAGCCGATTTCGATCATGGCTGGAAGGTCGGCACCGAGTACACCTACTTGGTGCGAAGTCGCACGTTGGCAGGTTTCAGCGACAGGACGGAAAAACAAACTGGCATCCTGATGAAGGCGTTGCTGAGGATACAAGTGAAGGACCCGCAAACGTTGGTCGCGAGGGTGACGAAGGGTCAGTACGCCCATGTGCACATGTCGATGCCACAGGGCTGGGACTCGCACATCTCCGACCAGATGTTAGAACTCCTCGACCTGCCGATCCGCGGCACGCCGTTCGAGATCAAGCTGAAGCACGGCGTGATCAGGGACATGATCGTGGAACGCGATCTGCCCACCTGGGAGGTGAACATACTGAAGAGTATCGTGAGCCAGTTGCAGGTGGACAGCCAGGGCGAGAACGTTATCAAGACGAAGGAGATGCAAGTTCCGACCGACGCGGAACCGTATGGTTCTTTCAAGGTGATGGAGGACTCTGTCAGTGGCAAGTGCGAGGTTCTTTACGACACGGCGCCGTTGTCGAGCCACGTGCTCCAAATGAAGCCGGAATTGGTGCCTAAGCCAGCTCTGAAAGGCAACGGACAGCACATCGAGATCACTAAGACGAAGAATTTCGACAGGTGTGACCAAAGGGTCAGCTATCACTTCGGCCTCGCCGACAACCCGCACTGGCAGGGGGACAACAACGGGAAACTGTTCTCGGTGAGTAAGAGATTCGTTCGGGAAGAGAGATTCGGCGATTGGTCAAAGATCGAACGGAGGATGAAAGGAGCGTTGGCTGTTGCAGATGTTTTCCACGAGTAGAGTCGTGATCACGGGCGATTTCAAGAGTTTCACCATCCAATCCTCGTCGACCACCAGCAAGATGCACGCCACTCTCAAGATGGACAGCGAGCAAAAGGGAGTCGTAGTGAGCAGGATGAACTTGACTTTGGCAGATATGAGCAAGATATCGACCCCTCTGCCCCCGTTGAACAACCCAGAGTCGACCGGCAACCTGGTCTACATCTACGACAATCCGTTCTCGAGCATGGAAGAGCGAAGGATCGGTAAGAACATCGAAAAATCCAACGCCCTGGTTTCGGACAGCGTCAGCTCTGTCAGCTCGAGCGAGGAAGGGAAGAACAAACTGAAGGAGAACCTCCGAGGTCTCTCCGTTAGCTCCAGCGCGTCCAGCAGCTCGATTTCTAGCAGCGAGGAGAACAGACAGGATTTCTGGCAGGTCAAACCCATTCTGCAGGAAGCTCCGCGTATTCCTTTCTTGTCCGAATTCATAGGCCTCAAGGGCAAAGTCATCGGCAAATCTATCAAGACCACCCTGGTGGATCTGATGACCGACATCGGCTACGAGATCGAAATCCTGGACACGATGATGGAGAACCATGTCCTCGAGAGGATCGAGACGGTGTGCGGGTTGCTTCGCACCTTCAACAAGGACGAGATATTCGAGATCGACAACGCCCTGAGCGAGTACCGCGACGGGCCGAAAACCGGCCACGGGGCTCTCGTGGTCAAAGGCAACATTTGGTACGTCTTCAGAGATGCGGTATGCCAAACTGGAACTGGTCCGGCTTTCTTGCTGATAAAGAGCTGGATCGAAAAGGAACGTATCAGGGAAGCGGAGGCTGCGGACATACTGAGCAGGCTTCCGAAGACCGTCCGCGTGCCAACCGCCGAATACATCAGGGCTTTCTTCGTGAGTACACTCGATCCTTTTCTTCGTCTTCCGACGATTTCTCGTCACGCCGACGTATACCGGACGCTTCTCGCGTTTTTCAGGAATTGGCCAAGAGCCCTAAGGTGATTAACAGACCGCTGCTCAATTCCGTCAGCGTAGTGGCGTTCGGCGAGCTGCTGCACAACTCCCAGGTGAACAACAAGACCGTCCACAATCGTTATCCGGTTCACACGTTCGGTCGCCTGGTGTCCAAGCACGATCGGTCTCTCACCGACGAGTACATACCTTTCCTGGCCGAAGGACTGAAGGATGCATCCGAGAAGCGCGACAGCGCCAAAATTCAATCTTACATCGTGGCTCTGGGCAGGATCGGGCACCCAAAGATCCTCTCGGTGTTCGAGCCCTACCTCGAAGGCAAACGTCCGCTGACTACCTTCCAGAAGACGCTGATAGTGGCCAGCCTGGACAATCTGATCGACATCAACCCGAAACTGGCGCGCTCGATCCTCTACAAGATCTATCTGAACACCATGGAGAGCCACGAGGTCCGTTGCACAGCTGTCTACCTGCTGATGAAGACCAACCCTCCGCTGAGCATGTTGCAACGCATGGCGGAGTTCACCAACTACGACACCAACAAACACGTCAACTCGGCGGTGAAATCGACCCTGCAGGATCTGTCGAAAATGGACAGCCCCGAGTGGCAGGAAGTAGCGAAAAAAGCCGCCATTGCAGCGAAACAGTTGACTACTCGCGATTTTGGCTACCAATACTCTCACGGTAGCATCACGGACTACGCGGGCAGTAAATTCTCCATACAGAATATCATCGACTACATCGGCAGCGACGACTCGATTATCCCTCGCGCGATATACCTTGGCACGTACGCCTCTATCTTGGACTTCGAGATGTCACCCGGCGAGGTACTGGTCATGATTTCCAACGTAAAATCCCTCATGAACCTGCTCTCCACCACCCAGGACAAGAACGAACAGTACACCGTGAAACTGGAGACCGAGAAGCTCGCCGAGGCGTTGAACATCATCCCCGAGGAGTCCGTTCCCATCGAAGGGAACCTGATGTTCAACACGATATTCGGCTCCAAGTTCTTGCCCTTCGACGAGAACGTTATCAACAAACTGACCAGGAGTGAGTATAGCTTTCAGGGGATGAAATCCCGCGTTAGAATCAACGTTACTTAAAAGCTGTCCGTTTAACGTTTCAGTGCTCATGGAGACGTTCATGTCCCTGAAACAGGAAACGTATATGAACGAGCAGAAGTTCGCGTCGTTCGACATGACCATCGGCCTGCCTACCGAGACCGGCCTGCCGTTTGTCTACGACTTCAAGATGCCGATTCTATACAGGGTGAACGGAAAGGTGCAGGGCGAGATGACCCCTGGCATGATGATCAACGGGAAAACCGACGTAGACACCACGTTCCTGGTGATGGCTCAGGGAAGAGTCGGGTTCATCACTCCGTTTGAGCACAAACACTATATCGCTGGCGCCGAAACCAGTTTGACCGTTCACGTTCCATTGAAAGTAGACGTAAACGTGAACACGATGAAACGTAACCTGCAGCTGAAGTGGTGGCCACGACTGGGACATTCAAAGGGACTGTTGCAACTCGACACCATTCCGTACACCGCTGCTCACGACATTTTGGAGTTGAAGCCGTTAAAGCTCGAGGCAACCACGCAAGACGTAAGATTGGACTCAGAGACATATAGAGAGAAGAGGCACGCGCAGATGTTGCCCATGTCCGCCGCGACGCTAGTCTGGAGAACGCTGAACACGTTCGGCATGGATATGTCAAGGCCGAAGGTAAACATCGGCCAACCTATCGATCTCCAGAAACCTTTAAACTCTAAGAAAGAGGAGCAGGAACCGTTGATACTGACCGTGAGCTATGACACTTTGAGCATGGAGGCCGATCCCGACGTCGCTCGACAGTGGAACCCTATGACCGTGGCCGTGGAACCGACCAGCAAGGACGCGGACAGCTCGGAACGAAGGAAGCAAATGCTGAAGGAAGCCGCGAAAGGTATCAAACTGGCTAAATCGAGGGTGGTGGATATCCAGCTGGCCGTAAATAATCCGGATAAGATGAGCACCATCCTCACCTTCGCCTGGTCCGACAGCGACGTGGAAAACAAGGGACGACTGCTGAGTTACTGGCGCATCGGCAGCAAAAGCAGCGGAATGGAAATCTGCCTCGCCTCTCAGGCCACGCTCACGCCGGACAATCTTCTCTTCAACGATGAGCCCAACAAGGTGAAAGCCAAAGGAGAGTTCGACGTGGACATTCGTTACGGAGAGACGACCTGCTCTGCCGGCGAACAGATTAACGTTAAAGGCAAAGTCATGCAGAGCAAGAAGCTGGAGAAACGGATCAAGGAAACACCTCTGGCCATAACGTGCAACCAACAGCTGCAACAGGGCAACAAGATCCTTCGAGCCTGTCAGAACGTCGTCGCTCGTTCCCTGCTGTTCAACGAACTGGACGTAACCATTGACAGTCCGTCGGAGGAAGTCCAAGAAACTATCAGCCAGGTTCTCCAGAACATCGTCAGCTTGTTCAACGTGGACGAAGATGTAAACGTTGCCAATCCGAAGAACGCCGGCAAGAAGAAGATCGACATCAGAGGCAAACTGTCCGAAGATCTCAAGAGCGCCACATTCCACATCCACACACCTATTATGGACATTCGCGTGTTGAACGCGGACATCTCCGAGATGGAGATTTTGCCCGACAATGTCTTGGGGTCTACCGATGACCAGGCAGACCTCGCGGACTTGATCTACAGCGACGAAAGATGTAAGTATACCGCGAAGACGAATGACCTCGAGGTAAGACCAGGTCGATTAAACTTTGTCTCGTGTTTCCACAGCTTCGTGTATGCTGGACAAAACCAGGGTGGAGACCTTCGACGGCGAGACGTATCCTCTGAGATTAGGCAACTGCTGGCACGTCGCCATGACCACGTACCCCAAACTGAACCCGAAGAAGCCAGGCGAGAAATTGAGACTTCCTATTAGCCAGAGCGTGAGCGTTCTCACCCGAGAGACCGACGACGGCCACAAGGAAGTGAAGATCCTGCTCGGAGAAGATCAGATCATTCTCCTGCCTAAGACGCCGTTGCCACAGGTGATCGTGAACGGAGAGACGATCGAGGTGACCGAGAACAGGAGCTACCAGAAGAAGAAGGAAGACGACGTGATGTTCGAGATCTACAAGTTCGGAGAGAAAGCCATCGGACTATCGTCCGACGAATTCGACATAAGGCTCATTTTCGATGGAAAACGCATCATGATCCAGGTAAGAGACACTCGCTTTTGCGCGTAGGACCTCGAATTCCTGATTAAATCTCTAGAGTAATCCCTATCGCGAACGATAACCAACGTAAAAATCCGTCACAGGCAACCGACGATTACCGCAATTCGATCCGTGGTCTCTGCGGCAACTTCGACGGCGAGAACGTGAACGATTTCACGGGTCCTGAGAGCTGCATCCTGAAAACCAGCGAGAAATTCATCGCCAGCTACGCTCTGACCAAGGAACAGTGCCAAGGCCAGTCCCTGGAAATCGCGAAAACGATCTCGAAGCATGCCGATTGCATACCGTTGGAGAAGACTCGTCACAGCAACGTGATCAACGACGTGGAGTCGGGCCGATCGGACCTCGAGCTTGAAAAGTGGGGCTACCACTCGGAGAGCAAGGTCGTAGGAAGGAGCTGCCTCAAGCCCAAGACCGAAATACAAGAGATCGACAACAAGGTCTGCTTCTCCAAGCGTCCGGTAATGTACTGCGATATCAACTGCGCGCCTACCGAAACCAAATCGAAAAATTACGAGTTCCACTGCATGAACTGGAATAATCACTCGCGGGAGATGAAGAGGAGAGTGCAGAACGGCGCCATTCCGGACTTATCTCAGAAACACACCGACTTCACGCGATCTTTCGACGTTCCTCTTGCTTGCACAGCCTAACCCGGTCGTGAACCATTTCTTAGTAGTTGTAGTAGTTTTGTATTTAGCGCATGACTCGATATTTCAATAAAGCCTGCCCTTCGCCGGGGGCTGAATCGTATTGGGCCTCTAGTAAACGAGGACGACTTTAGCCGAAAAGAGAGGAGGAAAGAGGGCTGCACGAGACAGTCCACCGAGAGAAGAGAGTCGCAACGTGTATCACGTCGAGATGACGTAATAAAACAGAACTATCGTCGCTCACTTGGTCCTCTTTCATTTCACTCGCGTCGTTCCTTTAACGACTCGATCCTTTCACTTCCGTTTCCACTCGTTCGCCAGATTTAACGTACTCACCGTGAGAAAGACGAGAATATTCAGCTGCTTGGCCACTACTTCGAACACGGGAGATCGTGGATAGGACACCTCAGACGAAGTTGCTTCAGGTGACAGTCCATCTCCGCGATCTTCTTGCAAAGATCGTCTTCCTTGGCGCAACAAGCTCCCTGCTCGAACTCTTTCCTCAGGCTGCGAGTCCTCCTTTGCCCGCTATCTTGCTCCCTCGCGACGTTCCACGACGATTCTTTCTCGTACGCTTGATCTATCGCAGCTTCCAAACGTATCTGATTCAACTTGCGCTGATTCTTTTCCTGTTCCTCGTACGGCTCGCCTAAATTGGTCGCGAGATTAGAATATCGCAGGATTTGTCATCGGGTAGGCGACAGAAAACACGTTTCTAATAATAATACAGATTGATTCGACTACTGACTCGCTCTTCTCTTCAGTCATGAATTTTCGCACGTACCCTCAGTGGTCGCCTAAACATTCGATCATAAACATCCACTCGATATTGTAATTGATATGCGATCCTTTTACACGCGCTCGAAATATTAATTGACCGCCTGAGCAGAATCCGATGCCGCTGTTTATTATCGCGCGTTTTCGGGGAATGGCTCAGGCGTTCCCGTGCAATCTGCATTCGTCGTTCATTATCAAAGTATAATTTAGAACTGATCGAGTTACTTCTGAATATTGGCAACAGCCCAGCTTTCAGACTGTCCTGGATCTTCCGAATTTCCCTCTCGCACCTCTCGTAATAGGTTCCACGCAGAACCAACGACGGCTTCGCATCGATGTGACAGTCTTGACACCTCACCTTCGGTCTCGCCTTTCTCCCGCGCATGTAGCGCTTGTACTCCAAGCATTTCAGCATCTCCTCGATCAGAGTGAACCTGGTGTTGTCCAACCTGGTTAGCACACCAGGCCGTTGTGCCGTTCTCAGCAGGTGGTGAAGCTGCAAAACAGAGGGAATGGAATGACGATAGAACGAGGAACCTCGTGATCTCGCGGTTTACCTTGAACAGGATGAAGAGTATCCACTGCATCGACTCGTGCTCGATTATAACCTGCACGCTGTCTATCTCGCGCTGTCTGAACCTGGCGGATCAAGCGCGCGGAAAGTTAACCCTTTGCACTCGAGAGACGACTGTCAGTCACCATCAAATTTTGGAGATCAATATAATTAATATACCGAACTTAAGATAATATAACAATATGCGTGATATCGATATCAAATAATTTTACGTGTTAATTAGTACACGATTCTTTATTTACCACTCAACGAAGTAACGTCAGTTTTATAGCAGAAAATCTGTACATTTCTACTTTTCTGTAGCCAAAATATCGTCTAGTGCAAAGGGTTAATAACCCTCTCGATCGATCTTTCGATTAACTAATCGTCTCGAACGAACCTCGACGATCTCGAGACGACTCTCGAGAGAGCCGAAGAACCTCGAAGTCGTAAACGGAATATCGGGAAAGTATCGAATTTCGATGCAGTTAGCCGAAGGAGAAAGCTGAGAGAAGTTTGCGAGAAATACCAACTTCTTCATGCTATCCACCGTCTCCTCGTTCTTCGTGTACACCTGCTGCAGCCACTGTCGCATCTTCCGGATGTCGAGGACGGTTTTCCTGGCCCAGTAGCCGCGCCACAGCGCCTGGATCCTCGTGGCCATCTTGTCGTAATGATCCTGCCACATTTGATGGACACGCTCGATCAGATACCGATCGACCATGGTCCTGACACGATAGCCGCGCCAATGACGTTGAACGATGACAGCGCTCTCGTGCAGCAACCGGAAATGGTTTCGAGTGAGGATGCCGCGGATCCAGGCCTGCACCCGCCAGCCGAATTTCCAATTGAAACACGTTATAATGCCAGACGGCCGTGGTTATAATGCCACTCTAATTCAATTTCAGTTAAACCAACTGTGCGCTACACGCTCGGACTCGAAAATTAGCCCCGTGATCGATTCTTTTCGAAAATTCGCCGAGTTCCGATGAAACGTCAAGGTTCTAGGTGTCCTTTACTCGCTCCCTGACGCTTTATCGCGTATAAACTATGTATAGTTGAGAAAATCAGTCCCTGAAAAATCGTAGATGTAAAAATAGAACTCGCAAATTTCCTCAACCATCGTTTCTTCACCGTTTGTACTGGTTTAAAGGTAGCGAACGAAATACATAGCGACTTGCGAAAATATTCGAACGCTATACGTGCTTCGAGAAGGTATCCTAACAAAAATTTCACAGATATCGTTTTCGCGTAGGTGAAATTGTCGCTCAAATCTACAATGTAATCTCTGCTTTTTCTAATGATATTTCCAGTGTATCTTATTTTCTAATAAAGATTTTATTATATTATCTTTAACCCATTGCCTTAAGATTTATCTTTCAACAAAAGCAACACCAAGGTCGTTGGCTGAGCGTTCGAAACTGTACAAATCGCAAACTTCCTATGATTTGTATATACACGTGCGCGGTACGATTAACTTTGCAAGATGTTTGATAAATAATTACGATTAGTTGATTATTAAACAAAAAAAGATTTATTGTTGCAAATTGACCCGATAGCCTTACGACGCCTCTGAGGCGTCATTGTAAGCTAAAGGGTTAACGTCATAATCCGCGATTTTACCTCGGCTAATGTCGTTTCCCGCCGATAAATAAATCACTGCATGCATATTTGGCTACGTATAAGTTAACCCTGGTTAAAAAATTGTAATTCTCGAAATTCGTTGAAACACTCTCTCTTTCGCTCTCGCTAGCCACGGTATCTCCAGGTGTAGATCGCGAGGAGCCAGTGGAGAAATTGCAATGACGAAAAAGCGAAAACAAGGAGGGTTCGCGATGACTGGTTGGATCGATGTGTCGCGATCTTGACCTTAAGTAATCGATATCGCGCCGAGCCGATAGTTACGACACCCAGGGCTTTATTATTAGCGTGCCTCGCGTTCAGCAACGATAACTCGCGCAGAAGTTGCCGTTATCGAGCTCGGGGTTATCTTTTCGCGGAGTTCTACGGGCCGGAGGATGGGTAAAAAAGAATTGGACCAACTTTCCTACGGGGCCCCGTACAGGTTAGCTGGTTCTCGGGGATCGTTCACCTGTATCCTGCGCGCGGCGACGAAGTACAAATGCCTGGTCGCTTCCGCGACATGGTCCCAGAGTTCGATCCTTTGCTGGAAGTCGACGGGGTCCACCGTGAATTCCGCTACCGTCGCCATTCTTCGGATTCCTTCTCGCGCGAGTGATCCAGCGATAGAAATTCGTTGTGGCTTTCACGATTTCCCAGATCACCGTGTGAACGTTGCTTCGAATCCGCGATTATCGAACTCGTGCGTCCATCGCGCGTCGAGTATCGTCGAATCGTGGTGGTGAAAGCGCGAAATCGAATGCGAAATCGAATGAAACGCGAGTCTCGGTGTGACATCGAAGATTAGAAAGACTACGGCTGTTCTGTGGAAGAACGGGCGATCGTCCGTCAAGAAGGTCAGAAGACGGGTAAGAAAATAGTTTATTCGCTTATATATTTCGCACGCTACGATTCTCGACTACAGTTTCATCGGAGAGTTGTTCAGGCGATGCCTACGTAGAGTAGAAACACGAAGAGGGACAGGAACATGGTCGTCGCCGCCACCGCCGCCATCATGGCGGCGTTCTTCCTCTTCGTCGATGACCTCGTCAGGTGGAAGTCCTTTCCAGACTGCGCAAGTGTCGGTAAGAGAAAGAAAACGCGTGAGAAAATGTCGAACAACTGATCTCTATTCCTACGCGTACCTTGTGTATACTTGTAACGATAATTGTCAATACTTTCCAAGATCTTTTCCCCGCGTGTCGCGACCGGTGTCAAAATCTCCGGCTGATACTTCGAAACGTATTATCGAGAAGAAAAACGCGTCGAGCGAAACTGCTGCACGTGTTGGACGGTGATCGCGCGGTTAATCGAGGCTCGATATCGGAGCAATTAACGGTATCGTCTTGTAAATAAAAGAGCGTAGTCTCGACACGCATAGCCCTCGGCAAAATAAACGATTCGAACGCTCTGCGGTCATAACCGCGAACGCGTCCGGCTGCTATTGATCCGCTGCGTTTCAACGAGTATTTTTCCCGCAGGCCGATCTAATTACCTATCCTCTCTGGGTTATCGAACCTAACGACAGAGTCTACCTTGAGTTTTTTTTTTTTTTAATTTACCATTTGCAAGCTCTGAGTTTTCTGGATGAGTACGTCGAGCTTCTGGCCCCTGTCGATCAGCTTCTGCACCGCGTCCATCAGAATTCCCCGAAGTTCCGCCACATCGACCTCGAGCTTTGGCGTTATTTCGGTCTCTTGCCGGTTGTACTGGTCCTTGAAACAACCACGGTTAAATTCCACGTGAGAGAGATCGGAGATTAACAGCGAGGCGATAGGTTAGACGATCCAACGTACGACTATCTTCTTCAGAGGTTTCGAGTAGTCGATGGCCGTGAGATAGGTGAGATCCCTGGCGAGATCGGTCAGGATCGGCAGTTCCCTGTAAATGCTGCGCATCCTCTCGAGGAACAACTGGGAACAGGACTCGAGCATGGCTGCCGAGGAGGGACAGTCCGGTTTCAAGGTCAGGCAAGCATAGTGAAGCTCGCCGATCAGCACGTGCACCGTGTATCTGCAGAAGAATGATATTTCCAAAGAAGTTCCTCGGAAACTGGCAGTTTCTCAGCCGGCCCCGATAGCCCGAGTCGCGATGCTTAATTAATTGCTCGGATATCGCGGAGAAACGTGATGTCGCTGTTGGAAATCGACGTAACCGGCAAGAAGGGCATCTACTCTCACTTTTCAATTAACCTCTCCGTATTATTTCCGCGATACCGAGCGTTTATATTCGCATAAAACCGCTATCAGGTGATACGACATTTTAATGAACGCGAACAGGCTCGTTAACTGCCCCGATAAATGCGAAAATAGACCGGGAGAACAATATGCAAATACTCTTTGTACTCGCGGACTTATCTGCCAGCGTTGTGCTTGGGATTTCTTCGCGTAAGGCATCTGTGTGTCTTTGGTTAATCAGAATAACCGAAATAGATCTGAACGATGTCTTTCGAGCAACGGAATTCCGCGTTGTAGAAACAGCAGCTTCGAAATGGCAGCTCGAAGCGGACACGCGATCGCGGAAATTGAAATTAGCGCGCTTACTTGCCCGTGTCGAAGCTGATCTTATCGTTCTTCAGCGTCTTCAGTCGGTCGACAGTGCTGAGCGCGATCGCCCTGCACAACGAGTCCTGCTTGCTCGGGTAATCCGCCACGACCTTGCACCCGGATTTCTCCCAGAACGCCACCAACGCGTACTGAACCGTCTTGTTCATCTTCGACACTTAGCACCACCGTGATTCACCGTCGTAAACAGAGACACACGCAGGAAACGAGAGTAGTTCACCGCGATGCGAGGACCACTGAAGGTTCATGCCTTCACCTCCCGTCAATTCGGTTCCAACTGGATTCACTCGGCACGCTTCCACGAATTCTAATCTGTCGACTTCGGCGAATGCAAACAGAACACTCGCTCAGTGGAAGAAGCAGGATCATTCACGGACGATAACTGGCACGTCTGTATCGGCTTGAGAGGCGGGCAGAGGAACGACAGGCAAACACTGTGACTTGTTCGGCTGTTTACCAGGCTCGGTCGATGTATCGGCAATGAGTAATGAAAGAAATTTCGATAATGCCCGATAACGCGACGACGACTTTCGCAAAGACGCTTCCTCCGGTGGCCATCTTCCTCGCGATACGCCCGCATTGTCTAACACGGCGCCGCGTTTTTCCACGCGAGCTATCTGTACTCCGGCGATTAGATACCACCGTCCTGACGTGATTTTCGGTCAACGTGCAAACGACGGTCGATCGCTTCTCTTCTTCCTTCGTTTCATCCTTCCTCCGTCCTTCAATGGTCCCTTCACTGATCCTTCTCCACCTCTTGGTTTCTTTCTCTTACTTTCGGTGCAACCGCGTGGTTCATCTCTGCGTTGGAATTATCCTCGAACGGGCCCGCGATTCCGATGAGAACAGGTCGAGGTCGGGAACGGTGCTGTTTGGCGACGGAGAGGCAAAAATCAAGTATAGTCACAGAAATCGCGATACGAAGCGTGGAACGAGAAGCTGATAAATCTCGCGCGACTCGAGGAATCGACAACGACGCCGGGCATTATCTAGCTTGTTTTCCAGCCGTTTACTAGAACATACTGTTAATCGAGCTACCACGGCGGAGATATCGGCGGCGTATCTTCGGAATGATCGGGGATTGTTAATCTGGCCGATAGATCGCGTTAATCGCGTCCTGATAATGGATTCCAGAATACACTCGAACGTTTCCATTAATTAAATATTTGACATAGATACGCCGTTCCAGCAGGGATCTCGTCTCGCGTTTCTCTCTGGCCGCGATTAAAAGCAGGAACGCTAATCGTAGCCATTAGACGTCAGCCACTGGTCGATGCTCCGCGTGTTCGCGTCCAGCCAGTCGATGCTGTTCTCGATCTCCTCTATCGCGTTGTTCTTCGCGCTCTCCGTCACCTTCATTTCCGGTTCCCGCAGGAAAAATTGCCTCGCCTGCGAAACGAATATTTCAGCTCGTTCCGGTTTCAAATAATTCGGAAATAAACAGAGGCAACTCGGTATCGGGAATCTTTGGACTTGGCAGTCGTCGGAAACAGTTGCTTTTGGTAGAATTAAAGACAGATCACCCCGGTTTGGATTACGAATCAGACGTTACCTCCTGCAGCTTCTGACGGTCTTTGAACAAGGACACGATCGAACAGACGATTTTCCCCAATACGTACTGGTTCGTCTCGTACATCACGAGAAGAGCGCCCCACCTAGATCTACGGGAGGAACGTTTATTGGTCGCGATGTTGTAGACGGTGAAAATTGCACGGAGGTTGTCTAGTATCTGAAGGAAGATCGGTACCGCACGAAATTCCACGCGACGTCTAATCCCACAGGATTCATCGCGATCTTGATCAACAGCTCCGCGAAGTCTTGCTTGCGAATGAACGTCTCGTCTGTTGCACGCTCGAGGTACCTGAAGCGAGAAAGACGTGGAAGAAATTTCCACCGCGACGTGACTTTTAATATGCGACGTCTCGCGTTTGATCCCGGAGCCGGAAAATTCGAGGATTCGTTCGAAGATCTTGAGATTCCGCGCATCGGTAACTCCGAGACTCGGGAATCGCGTTAGGAGATTTTTAAGCTCGGCAATTCCGCGGGTCCAGAGATAGGAGAGTTTTCATACTCGACTCGATTCGGACGGAAAAATTCGTTTACTATAAATTAGACAGCCTCGGTATCGGGCGTTAAGAATCCCGTGACCGTCGACTCGAATTCCGGCCTGTTCGGCCACGCGAGCTCGATTCCGTCGCGTCTGTATTTCACGTTCGCCTATAAATTTATATCCCTCCGTCGAGGAACGCCATAAATCCGACGCGACTTCGACAAATAGGACAGCGACACGCGAGAAGATAACAGAGAGCTCCGAGTGGCGAAGGAGCGCGCGTTGCTGGCAATTAGCTGGCGAATGAATCGCTGGCTGACGAACCGATTAAGAATATCTTTGTCCGGAACTCCGGTCATCCCGACCATCAGCCGTTCCCTTTCCTCCGCGTCGTCCTGCATCTCCAGCCGTCGCGACATCTTCTCGAACATCGATCCGACGTCGTCCGACAGCGTAACCAGGCCTATCAGGCGTTATTGCGGTGAATAACAAAAGCCAGCCGCGGGATGAAAAATATTTACCAATGTATCTACCCTCACCGAACGAGTAGACGATATACCGAGTATCAGCCGATGACGTCTGCGCGCTGGCATCCAACAGCAACTTCCTCAGCTTCCTTCCGGCTGACTCCAGGCAATGTTTGTGGCCCACGCTGCAAGCCGCGTTCAATATCAATACGCGAAATTCTCTTGAAACGGAAACCAGACTTTCCTTAATCGACGTTTGCTTCTCGTAGAGACATCGAGGACGAAGGGAAAAGGTGCGAGGAAATGATTTCGAGACGTGGAAGGTTCAGAGATAACCGACGAGAACAGACAGAATAGGTATGATTCGAAGACTAACCTGTCTCTGAACGAATCCTTCTCGAAAGTACGCCATCCGACCTGCCGATACACGCTGTTTACCAGATTCCTCGCGTACGACTAGGGATCGAAGAGAGGAAAGCGTGAGAAAGAAGAAAATCCAGCGTAATTCTGCCGGTAGTTACTTGGAAACGTGAGAGAATGCTGGTTCCCTCGAGCAGCCTGTTCATCTGACCGAACCATTCCATGGCAACGACCCATGGCTGATAAGCGTCTTCGTTCATCAGATACGAAGTTAGGTTCATCGCTATAGAATAGTCCAAGTGAGTTTCCGCGAGGAGAAAAGCGTCGTGCAACAAGTCTGCCCTATTCATCGCGCTCAGAGCCTGCGATCGTTCGAAAAGTGGCAACCATTAGACGATTTGTGGAATCGCAGCCGGATTTGCGGAATAACGCGAAGTAACCGACAGGCGTACCAAATGATCGTGGAACAGCAATCTCGCGAACATGTCCCAGGCGTCTTCGGTGTAATTAACGATGTAATAGCCGATCGAGTCGTGGTTCAGTTTGATCCAGTCCACCGACTTCTCCAGCGACAATTCCACTGTAATTCGCGGTTCACGTGAGAAAGTTACAGAACAGAGATTTCTTACACTTGCGTTTGTTACCGCAGGAGAAGTTCGCGAGGAACCAATCCAACTTGACGCCGTCTTTCCTGCTGGTTTCGTACCTAATGGGAACAGTCCAGCTTCCGTCGCTGTAAAACAGAACGATATTCCGTCAGGGACGTCCTTCGATTCTATTTTTCCCCGCTTTTTTTCTCCCCCCTCCCTCTTTCTTTTCAAAAGACCTCGCTGTCGATACGTACTCGATCGTTTCGCGGAATCGCCGGCTCGTCGCGAAGCGTCGTCGGGATAGCTGAAAGCCCGCATTGTCTCGGCGAACGTTGATCACCGGAAATCCGGGAAATCTGAGCCATCGGTCGACGAAATCGGCCACATCGACGGCCGCCATTGTCGAGTTGCCAAAGATGTCGAACAGGTCGCGAGACTCCGCGTTACGGAACTGGTACTCGCTCAGATATCTTTTCACCGCAGATATAAACTTGGAATTGCCAATCGCGTCCTCGAGCATCCTAATCACCGCCGCTGCCTATCGTTCGACCCACCAATTCATGTATTCTCTCTCTCTCTTTCTCCCTCCTTCTCTCCGTATTTCCTCGACGCTACTCTCTCGCGTTAATTCCCTTGTCGAGCGTAATCTCGCGAATCGATACGCTCGAGACATCGGCGAGACATCGAGGAAACATCGCGTTCTTCCCGGCCTACCTTCTGATACGAAATTCGATCGAACATTTCCTCTATCTCGTTCGAATCCTCGATCCGTTTCACGATAGGACGAGCGCGCAGCTTGATATCGGCTTTCATGGAAACGTATTTGGTGTACAATGGAAAGGAATCCATCTGTTGCGAGGAAGGGAGGGGAAAGTGAGAGGAGAAGTTGCGGAAGTTGCGGTTATTTTAACGCGGAATGATCGATCGGCAGGTTGGAAAGCGAAGGACCAGGTGCCAGTCCGGGAACAAGGAGTCGATTGCCACGTGCTGCATGTACGTGGCGAAGCCTTCGTTCAGCCAGAGATCGTCCCACCATTTCATGGTGACCAGATTGCCGAACCACATGTGGGCCAGTTCGTGGGCCACCGTCAGGCTCACGCTTTTCATATTCAGGCAGGAACTGTCGTTCTCGCTGTGAAGCAGCTCTGTCTCTCGGAACGTGATCAGGCCCCAGTTCTCCATCGCTCCGGCCGCGAAATCGGGTATGGCCACCAGATCTAAAAATTCAAACTATGTGAAATTAAGAGACCACTCGTGTTCCGATCTTTGCATACCCAGTTTCGGCAGCGGATAATCGATCTGAAACTTTTCCAGGTAGTGTCTCATCGTCCTAATCGTGATGTTCAAAGCGAACGTCGCTCTAGGCTTGAACGTGCTTCTCACGCAGACAGAAACCGGCACTTTACTGCCGTTCAGAAGATCCATGCTAGATTCCAAGCATTCGAAGTCGCTGACGAGGAAGGCGACCAGATAGGTGGACATCGGCGGCGTTGGATCAAAGTACGCGATCGTCTTCTCCCAATCTTCTTTCGCGTTCTCTACCTTCTGCGAAGAGTAACTCGGCTCTGTATTCTTAACCTTTTAGGAACGACGCGCCACTATAGTGGTTTTCGCGGATATCATCACTATGAACGACGCGCTACTATAGTGACTTTCGTGGATAGCAGCATTTTTCACAGTATTATACGTTTCTTGCTTTATTTTTTATTTGTCTCGCCTAAACCGCGTTAATTTGGATTATTCATTTAGAACTCTATTCCCACGTAATGTCGTAGCAGAAATCGTGATGAACGGTTTCTTGTCATCCGCGTCCAAGCGTGCCGTGCCTAAAAGGTTAATAATAAATCGACTCACCGCTATCGGCATGTTCGACTGTGCATGATAGAGGAAATTCCTCGGATAGAGAAGACGAATGACGAAAACGGACTTGAAGCTCGGCTCGTCGAAACAGGGGAAAGCAGTTCTGGCGTAGAACGGCTCGAACTGCGACACTGCTAATTTCCTGCGTAGTAACGGACGATCGATTTATCCTACGATTCGTCGAATTGCACGGAATTTGCTCACCTGACAGATCCGTTGCTGTCCGTGTACGTGCTCAGGTAGAATCCGGTCATTTTTCCCTTCAAACTTCCGGTGAAGTTCATCTTTAGGAAGTACCCGCCCAGAGAGATGTTTCTGTAAGTCTTGATCACCAGCATCTCGCGTTTGTTCACGTAAAAGGTGGACAGTATCCGGATTTCCGTCTGAGATTTTTCCGTGAACAGTTTGATCGAGGACACGGTCAGATCCTTGGAGTGAAGAGCGATGTAACTTCGATCCTTCGAGGGGATTTTCGGATGTATCGTGAGACGGTCCGCTAGGTGGATTACGGTCTAACTAACTTTCAGTAATTCGAGGTCGATGCGAACGCTGCCGTGGAACTGGTCTTTCCCGAAATCCGGCGCAATTGCTATTACGTATTTCCTGGGGACCACGTCTTCCGGCAGGCGTTTCTCTATCTCCATGGACTCGTTGTAACGCGGGTCGAAATTATCGGGCGGAACCTCGCCGTTGATCACGCGACAATCTTTCGTCTTCATTAAGACTACTGTAATTAAGATAAATCGCCAGCCGGACATTTTGCTCGCGGAACAAGAATCCCTTGTCCTCCTTATCTTGTCAGGCCGCAGAGCTTAGGTTGAAAAACGAGTCTTTTTGTTTATCGAACTTTCCACTGGATGCGAGCCTCTCAAACCGCCCTCCATAAAGGGAGGCTTAATTAAAAACGCGCCCTTGAATATTTGCTCGATCGTGGAAAACTGGGAAAAGCGGGAAAGCCATTTATAACCGTGGAGATTGGTTAGGTGCTTTCGCGAAAAGAATCCCTGCTAACTTCGCTTCGATTATCTCGTTTCATCGAGAGAAAAACTGTTACCGGTTGATAGTAATTGGTTTGCGTGCGAATCGTATTGCACGCGAATCGCACGAGTTTCTGAGAATGCACGAATCGCGGAGAGATATTTTTTAATTCGGACGCATCGTATACGATCCACGTCGGAACAATCGGTGTCTTTCTAAACCGTACTAAAGTGAAAGTACCCAGAAGAGTGGCCATAAGTTCACTTGGTAGCGGTGACCAATGGGAGCATTCGCGTTGCTTTGCAGAGAGAGAAAATGTGTCAGAGAGGAGAAGGACGAGAGAAGGCCGATCCCTGGAGAGGGAAATATATAATTCTTACATAAACTTGAGAGCCAGTTAATCTTCAGTGAATTACCGTACATTGTACTCGCGCGACCGCAAGTGTCTACTGGTTGCTGAAACGATTGTCAACAATTGTCGGCAAACATTCGTCCAATCCGGAACGGACGATTAATTCGGTAATTACCAAGTGAAATCGAGGATAGCGTTACGGAACGGCGTGTCATTTCGGCATTGTTACACTTGGCAGACCTGGAACGATGGCCACGTACAAATTGATATACTTCAACGTAATGGGACTCGGAGAACCCATCAGGTTTCTTCTCAGCTACGGAGGCGTCAAATTCGAAGACGTTCGCGTGCAGCATTCCTCGGAAGAATGGGCCAGCATGAAGCCAAGTATTGCACGATATTTCTCGCTTTACGTGGAAACTGAGCAATTTTCAGCTACGCCTGAATGTTTTTCCAGCGACTCCGTTCGGTCAGCTGCCCACGTTGGAAATCAACGGCAAAGTTTACTCGCAAACGTTACCTATTTGCCGTTACCTGGCCAAACAGTTTAATTTGCTCGGCAAAACCGATTTGGATGCGTTGCAGATCGACGCGATCGCCAGCGCTCTTTACGATTTCAGATGGCGTAAATATTGATTTCGTTCCCATGCAAATTGATTCCTTCTCGGAACGATGCGCTGCCCGTGAATAACGTTCAATCCCGTTAAACGATCGATAAGCTTCCTTTTTCTTTCCAGTGACAATATCGTCTTATTATAGAGAGTCCGATCCGGTTTTGAAAGCCAAAAAGAAAGTCGACGTGGTGACGAGAGTGATACCGTTTTATCTGAACAAATTGGAGGAACTGACGAGAAACAATGGCGGATACTTGCACGGTGGCCAGGTAAGCGGTAAAATTCCCGGTGAATTTTACGAAATTAATCGTTTCGCGTTTTCTCCAGTTGAGCTACGCCGATCTGTTCTTCGTCGGAATCTCGGACTCGTTGACCACGGCTTACGAGTCGGATATCACGAAGGATAAGCCGCACCTGAGATCCCTGAAGCAAAAGGTTCTGGAGATTCCGAACATCAAAGCGTGGATAGAAAAAAGACCAAAGTTGGAATTTTAATAATGATTAAATATGCTTAAAGCTCGTGCGAAGAATAGCGTAGAAGAGTGTGTATCCGTGTATAAATATATACCCATCATATAAATATATCGAGATTAAAACGGAAACGTCAGAGTTGCATTTCAATTATTGCGTAAGATGGCGGTTTGAATTTGGCGGCGTTTGCCGCGGCCCGCTGACTTACCGGCTGCCGTTTAAAACACGATCGAACGTTTCGTTAAAAACGCTGATCGAACGGGTTGGATAGAACGGATCGAAAGAATATAAAACACGTTTGAAACGCGTGTAGAAGGAATATCGAAATGAACGATCGCTGGGAAATTTGGAAACGTGGAAAGTCGTCGTCTCGGAAGACTAACAAGTGGCCTAGTAACCCAGTTGAACGAATCGATCGATGCACCCGTTTCGCGATTTTCTTCCGGTCGTTAGGAACGTTTCGAAAGGGAAAAAATCGAATGGATCGGGCGGTTTGGAAAAAGATAATAATTTTAATTGGCGTTAGGTAGAAGATCGTCGATTGACCATGGCGGTGAGTGGCGCCTCCACTCGGTGAACGGGTGGCGGCAGCTGGTGGCAGCGTGGCCAATCAGCGACCTGGAATGATCGCTGCGCGTGGAGGGCTGCGCGATCGTCTCCTAGCCGCGGAGCCGTCAGTGTGCGCGCCGCGGAGAGCCAGATAGACAGACATCTTGTAGTAGAATTTAGCGGCGTGGTGTTTTCGACCGTGGGTGTCGGTGTCACGATTTCGTGTCGCGGTGCTGGTCATTACGGTGTCGTCGCCGTCGCCGTGGTCGTCGTGGTCGTGGTCGCCGTGGTCATCGTGATCGTCCACTCGGCCGTGGTCGTCGCCGCCGTCGTTGCCGTGGTCGTTCTCCCTGTGTTCACGCCGCAACCGTTGTCGTCCTCCTCCGCCTGGCCGTGGTGGTCGCTGTCGTTAGAATAGTCGTCGTCTCGCGGCTGTCGTTCACCGAAGGCTCTGTCGCGTAGCTCGCGTAGTGGTACCGCGGTTGCGAGACCCCGTCGTGCGGGCCGTGCAGCTCGCGTGGTCCAGCGATCCAGTTACTCGCCCCGCAAAAGGCGTTGGTGGTACCTTTTGTCGGGCAGAGGGAGAGGAGAGGAAGAGAGCGAGAGAGAGAGAGAGCGCGAGAGAGAGAGAAAGAGAGAGAGCGTGAGGGAGTGAGAAAGAGGAGAAGAAGAGGCATACCGTAGGTCGGTCGGCGTAGTAAATACACGGGGAGCGAGAGGAACACGGCAGAATAATTTCTCACTGTGCAAACGCCCAATGAACAACGCTCCGGAGCCACCGATGTGCCGCACCGTGCGATAACTTCCGTCACCTCTCCGACCCCCGCCTCCTCCCCCCCCTGCTCCGTGCGTGTCTATGTGTGTGTGCCGCGCCGGGCTCTCGAGGTGAAAATACCGCCCTCTCCTTCCACCCAACCCCCCGTTCGAGAGGAAGGTGCTACCTCGCGCGAGTAACTACGGCTAGAGAAAGAAGAAAAAAACAGTGACAGAGTGACACGGTGAGAGAGAGTGGGAGAGAGAGACGATCCTGTGTGACCGGGGAAGAGGAAGAGCGAAATAGAGGAGAGCGAGGAGAGAAAGAGAGCGAGAGGCCGGCGCCCACCCGTCAACCATCCTGATACAGCATGACCTCGAACAACTCGCAGAAGCTCTCCACGACGGAACGAGTGGTCAAAGGTAAGCGACACGCGACATTTTCTCCTAATCGCGCTCCCCGATGGGTAGACGCGTCGGTGTCCACGGTCTACCGTTTCTGCCACCTTCCTTTTCTACGTGCGTGTCAGCGTACGCGCGATCTTAACTTGCGCGTACGTGTGCGTGGCCCTGTGGCCTCGTCTTTTCCGGCTACCTCGGTCGGTACGTCAGAGTCTACTCTCTTCTATTTCTCCGCTCGTGCTCCTTTTCCTCCCTATCGTATTACCGCTGCCACTCGGTAGATTCTTATCTGCGCCGCCACGATTTCGCCGGAATCCTTCCAGCCGAACGCCGCATCGCGGCGTTTCGAAAACCAACGGGGAATAAGTAGGCACGTCAAAACACGTCGCGTGCCGTACAGGATTGATTTTCTTCGTGGCTTCGCGGCGCCATTGCTATCGACCTGCCAGCATTCTCATTGACCCTTCGAATCATGCTTTCCCAACCTGCCGTCCCGTCTACGCTCCCCCGTGTACACGGAATTTCACGAATAGATCGGAAACTAGAATTCCGTCCCATTGCCACCCACCGCGCTCTCGGTTCCTCTCTCCTCTCTCTCTCGGTTCGTCCCCCGCGCGGTGCAACCTAACCTAATTCGCGTTTTGCCCGTCAACCCCGCCTCCCCCGCCATCTTCTTGTCTGCAGAGTCGTGCGGCTCGCGCGGTTAGCCTCGTTTCCACGAGGTCGAGGAACGGAATCGTCTCGAGGACGCGGCACGCCGCTCTCGAGGATTTCGCGTCTGGACGTCGTCGTTCGAACAGCTGACCGGCTCGCGTGTACGTGCGCTAATGCGTATCCGATGTAAATACGCGTTTCCTGCCCATTCCAGCCGGCCATGCGCATTTTTTACCGCGCTGTCAAAATTTCCTCTCTTTCTCTCTCTCTATACATATACGCGTATATAATTCTCCGATACAGGAGAGATATATTTTCGATCGCTCGTTTTCCTCCTTGCATTCCTACCTCGCGCCGATGCATTTCCCGAGCAACCTCGTTTTTTCTTCCGCGGAATAATTAATATCTCGGCTGGCACTAAACGCAAAAAAATGCGGTCAAACGTTCGCGCTGCGAAACTCGTCGATACGTTCTCGTTAAGCAGATCTCTGCAATGACCTATATTCGGGACGGGAACGAGATTGATATTCCGCGATTATTCGCCGCTTCGTTCTCGCTCCTTTCGGCGTTTCCGGTCGTTCACCGACCGCCGGTCGCCGGGTTTATGTTTATGCGCCGTGCGTTTCGACCGCAGTGCGTACTGCACACGTAGAATGGCCGCTGTCGTTTGGATTCTTCGGTCCGGGCACGCGTCGCGGTTCGCCGATACAAGCATGCCCTTTTCACCGGTGCAAGCGTGCTGACCCACATTGCTGCCGAAAAGGGGAAGTGGATCAGGACGTACAGGTGGCACTTTAAGTCATCGACCTTTATTGCGTGGCGCCCTCCGCGTGTTTTTCTTTCCCCCTCCCGCCTCCCTTTTTCCCTCCTTCTCACTCCTCTCTTCTCCCTTCTTCCCGAACAATGCTCCGATTGTTCCTTCGTCTTTCGCTTTCCGCGCTCGCGATAACGTCTCCTATAGATTATTTTCAATCGCCTACCCTATTATCGCTTTCGTTAACTCCCCGTAGTAGACCCCTTCCTGTCGCTGATGCATCGATATTTTATTAAATAATTGAACTTTTTTCCACAAGATGGCGTGTATGGCAACGCAGCTGCAAACGTTGCAAGCTCGTTACTTATAAATTACGATACGTATTCGTTATATTAAAATTGTTCTAACTGTGATGCGTATAGAACTTTTTCATCGCGAAAAATATTCGGTCTACAAAGGTCGTGCGTTGCATGACTCTGCAGGAAGGAAACGTAACTAGTCATTGCACGTGGTTGGATTATAGATTCGATTTTCATCTTCGATAGAGATCGATGGATCGCGATCGAGATCCCGATAATCGACGCTTATCTTATACTTTGAACTTTCCAAAATACCTTGCCCCAGTATCGCGTTCGCATTTTCTTTATCTTTCATTCTTTCTTTTGTTTTTTTCCTTCCCGACCCAATTTCTCGGTCCTCGTGACCGAGATCGGGAACACGACGGTCAGCGTCTCGGCGCGAATCGCGTCGCAGGGATCCGCGACACGACTCGGACTTTGCGAAAGATCTATTTAACGTATCGATTTCGCTGGTACACGCGTCGAATCGGCCGCGTAAGATGAAATGGCGCAGAAATAGACGTGGCCGCGGTCACGCGTGCGACCGCGAACTATCAACCACCGAATATAACTCATTGTCGTGACGGGAATATCGTAATTTGGAGCATCTCCAAGCCCCGCCGACGATTAACGATTTTTAACCGGCCTTTTCACAATTCGTCCCGCGTAATTCATCGGCCATTGCGTGCGCCGCGACGCTTGCATCTGTCTGTCCGCCCGAGTTTTCGCGTTGCTTAACGAGCCCCGTGTCGTCGGCGTTCGCCTAATTATCGCGAATTTCCCTCCTCGTGATCGGATTCGCTACGATATCACGTTTTGTGCGTCTTAATACCGTTTTAACGTGCCATTTCGTTACACCATTTTTGCCTTTATCGCAAACTTACGATGATTTCGCGTAGAAATTAACAAGATGCAACGTTGTTGTGTTTAAATATTTCACGCGTCTTTGCGTCTCGAAGAGGAAAATTTCTGAAATGTTAAAATAGCAGATGCGAGATGATGAATTATCGTGACCGAAGGTCGAGGTAGCCAAGGAAGACGTAATAATTTTGGAGAACAGTTAGGCCTCGTTTGTTCTATATTAATCGTATTTATTTCAAATTTTTGTTCTCGCGTTAATCGTTATACCTCGAGGATTTTCGCACCAGCTCTTAGTGGTCCAAATAGTCAAGGATACGTTATATTTCGAAGCGTTAGTCAAACTCGACGTATTTCTACGAAATTCGCCGTACAAATTGAAAATCCGAATGGACGTCTTACCGCAAAGGATTAATGCTAAACCCGTCGCGGCTTAAACGATTATTTTTAGCTCGAGTTTAATCTAATATANCGGTTGTATTTAATTTCCCTGTCGCAAGCTCGACTAGATTAGCCGAAAAAGATAAAATTAGTCGAGGAAAAACTTTGGAAATATCCAAAGACGAAGGAATCTGGCGGTAATTTCATCGAGTGGCCTCTGCCCGCGTCGAAATGGCGATTTCTCTTTGACTGTTCCACTCCTTTCCAAGCCTCCTCGAATACGTTTGCATCGCATGATAGAAACGTCACGGCTCGAGGTCTGCTCAGGGTTAAGTTATACGATGACTTCTACTTCTCAGTCGTTGATCGAGCCGCGCGTGTGCCAGTCGGTATGGAAATTGCGTTCCCACTGACGCATCTGTCGGGACAGCCTGCGAAACATCAGCCACCTTCTGTCTCCGTTGTTTATCTCGTTTATCCGCCACCTTTGTTATCTCTGCCACGCGGAATCGCGATGGAAACTGAAAACGGGCCGTCTATTTAGTCTATGAGCGTTTCTCGAGCGGACACGGATGTTGTGGGAACTTGGAACCGTCGTCTTCTTAGGCTTAGAGCGTTTCTCGAACGGATACAGTAGTTGTGGGAACTTGGAATCGTCGTCTCCTTAATTTTAGAGAGCGTTCCTCGAACGGACATAGAGGTTGTGGGAACTTGGAACCGTCGTTTTCTTAGTCTTAGAGCGTTCCTCGAACGGACACGGAGGTTTGGGAACTTGGAACCGTCGTTTTCTTAGTCTTAAAGCGTTCCTTGAACGAACGTGGAGGTTTGGGAACTTGGAACCGTCGTCTTCTTAGGCTTAGAGCGTTCCTCGAACGGATGCAAAAGTTGTGGGAACTTGGAACCGTCGTCTCCTTAATTTTAGAGAGCGTTCCTCGAACGGATGCAAAAATTGTGGGAACTTGGAACCGTCGTCTCCTTAATTTTAGAGAGCGTTCCTCGAACGGACATAGAGGTTGTAGGAACTTGGAACCGTCGTCTTCTTAGTCTTAGAGCGTTCCTCGAACGAATACAGAAGTTGTGGGAACTTGGAACCGTCATCTCCTTAGTCTTAGAACGTTTCTCGAATGGATACAGAAATTTTGATAACTTGGATCCATCGTCTCCTTAGTTTTAGAGCGTTCCTCGAACGAATACAGAAGTTGTGGGAACTTGGAACCGTCGTCTCCTTAGTCTTAGAACGTTTCTCGAATGGATACAGAAATTTTGATAACTTGGATCCATCGTCTCCTTAGTTTTAGAGCGTTCCTCGAACGGACACGGAGGATTGGGAACTTGGAACCGACGTCTCCTTAGTCTTAGAGCGTTTCTCGAACGGATGCAGAAGTTGTGGGAACTTGGATCCATCGTCTCCTTAGTTTTAGAGCGTTCCTCGCACGGATACAGAAGTTGTGGGAACTTGGAACTGTCGTCTCCTTAATTTTAGAGAGCGTTTCTCGAACGGACACGGAGGATTGGGAACTTGGAACCGACGTCTCCTTAGTCTTAGAGCTTTTCTGGAACGGACACGGAGGATTGGGAACTTGGAACCGACGTCTCCTTAGTCTTAGAGCGTTTCTCGAACGGACACGGAGGATTGGGAACTTGGATCCGTCGTCTTCTTAGTCATAGAACGTTTTTCGAATGGATACAGAAGTTTTGATAACTTGGATCCATCGTCTCCTTAGTTTTAGAGCGTTCCTCGAACGAACACGGAGGTTTGGGAACTTGGAACTGTCGTCTTCTTAGTCTTAGAGCGTTCCTCGAACGAATACAGAAGTTGTTGGAACTTGGAACCTTTGCCTCTTTAGACTTAGAGCGTTCTTCGAACGGACACGGGAGTTATAGGAACTTGGAACTGTCGTCTTCTTAGTCTTAGAACGTTACTCGAGCGGACACAGAGGTTGTCGATGGCAACTGTTCCCGGTTGTTCGTCGAACATGCAGCTTCCGCTCGATTAGCTCGTATACGCTCGGAATCGCGGCTCGGTTTCCCCGAGACGGCGTCCAGGACGATAATTCAGTTTTAGTGGATATTGCTAACGATTTCGCGGCACTTGGTGCGCGCGATGACAGGCTGTTAATGTGGAATAACAAATATCGCGTAGGTATATCCGCGCGGAGCGTGTGTGGTCGGGTGGAAATGGGACTTTTGCCCAGGCCCTTGGCACAACCGCGTGAAACACGAAACTGAGAAAACAGAAGGTTCCCTCATCGCTGGTACGCGCCTCGTTCGATATCGTAATACCATTGTCTCATCGCGAAGGAATTCGAAATTGGACTGCAGAGGTTCGGTGGCAACTGGATCTTGACCGATGGCCGTTCGAGTTGAATTACGTTATTATAAATCCGCTCGATCCGGAATTAAACCGGTTTAATTTACGAGAGTCGACGAATCAACGGGTCTCGGACATCGCGAGGAAAATTGCAGCAACTATGTTTTTGCCGATACGAACGTATATCCGACCATTTTCTTTTTATAATTCTGAAATTTAGGGAAAGAATCGCAGATGCTATTTTTTTTATTTTTCTTTGGGGAGAGCGGTAATATTTGCTCGGTTTTATTGTTGGCGTAATAGAACGTGTGTGCAAATTCATTTTCTTTTTATAATTCTGAAATTTAGGGAAAGAATGACAGATGCTATTATTTTTGTCATTTTTTAGGGGAGCGGTAATTTTTGCTCGGTTTTATCATTGGCGTAATAGAACGTGTGTGCAAATTCGTTGTCTTTTTATAATCCTGAAATTCAAAAGGGAAATTACAGAAGGGAATTTTTACCAGGTTTTATTATCGAGATAATACGAAAATGATTTTGAAATTCAAAGCAAATTCGTATTGTAAACCGAGTGTTTATGCCCTTAGCTCGTTCTATTCATAAAATCCTTGCACAAGTAGGGAACAAATTATATACAGAACAATAACAAAGCGCAAATAGACAAAAAGTTTGTACTGGATACAAATAAAAATTATAACTCCATCAAGGTGCAATTACCACTACTAAGAATTACTAGACGAGTCGGCGTGATTGGTTCAAGTTTTTTGCCTTTTCAATTACCAAGAACGAACAACCTAACCCAGAAAAGGTTAATTTTTATTCGAGTTTATTAAAAAGCATAAAGCGAACGTAATTATACACCCATGTTTACTTCCATTACGCGATTTTAATTATTATTAGCGTACTATTAACGCTACATTCGAGCGCGTATTACAGGACCATAATTCCGATATCACAAAGCAGAACGCCACGTGCTGCGTATTTTCATTCTCCAAATATTGCCGTACTTTTTTCACGCTACTTTTCAAGCAAACACGTAAATCGAGTACTTCGAATAACCCAGAATCTTTCAACTCTCGAACAGCGACTCTCGTTGTTTTAACACCTCGAAGCTCAAGCAACGAACACGAAGCGATAACTAGAGTAGAAATAATTACGCGTGAAATATTGAAACGAAGCACGCGCGGTTTTCTCCTTTTGTTTCAGCATAAATGGTATCGTCGAGAAAAATTTATCTCTACAATGAAAAAACCTTTACATAACCACGAAACCGAACTGTTTTCCCAGTTCGCAAAGAAAATAAGAAAATCGCGGAACACAAAGGATTAAAGTTACGACACTCTGTGTGTTTGCCAACAAGCTTGGAATTCGATCGCGGGACTATTATAAAATTTCTCCCGTCGCATTTCCAGCTTTCGCTGGTCCCCGGGGACGCTCCTCGACGCTGCGAGGTTTAAAAAAAAAGCGGAAAACGAAAAAGCGGGATAGAGCGGGGGTGGGAAACTCGCACGGCGAAGCATCCGTCAAAAAGGAGGAATGCCGCGACGAAAGAGTATCGGGGATTATTTTCGAAGCTGACGACAGCGTCGGAGAGAGGGACGCGCGGGCGTCGGTAGCGCCGCTAGCGCCGCCGCGTCAATTACGTCGCCGCAACCACTTTCTCTCCCCGTTGGACAATTACCGAATTTAAAAGGCATCGCGTTACACGGCTCTCCCGTTACCGAGCTAATATTTTTCCAGTCTAATTGCGCCTCGGCCGTCTGTCCCCCTCACGCCCGCCGCCATATTTCTGCGCCGCGGAAATTTACGCGCTCGCGAATCGCGAGCGGCCGTCCTCCGACGATTGCCTCGGTAATTGCCCGTTCGCCGAATTACGCCGCCTAATTATGGGCGTGACGCCTCGATTATCGGCCTGTTTGCTCGCGTCCTTTCCACCTTTCTCCTTTCAACCTTTTTCCCGATAGCAAAACGCGAGTCCTCGAGTGCGTCGTGATTTCACGCCGGAGAATCTTTCTTTCGTCTGTCCTCGGGATAACAAGGAACGATATCGATGGAACGAGACGTTAATTCCAAGGGATTCCAAGCGATTTCTGCAAGGATTCGAGTCGATTAATTCCCCAACAACGGAGTTATCAGGGTAACCACGATGGAACGTCGGTATTTTCGACGGAAATAAGTTTCGACGAGTTTCGATCCACAATCTTTTTGCAATGGTTCTACAATTCCGATAGATGTGTTATTTATTTAATACTCGAGGGATACAGGTCTTAACGAGAAAACGATATCCGTTGCAAAAGTTATCTGTGGCGTGATATTTTACGAAAGTCAGTTGGAAATGCGCGAATTTTTGAGAGACACACCGTTGCACACGGTTTGAAATAAACTCGGCGGATAAAATAGGACAGGGTTCATACGGGATAAAGGAAATTTTACGTGAAATCGAAATCGCGTTAACCCGGGCACGGTCGTTAGGGGGTTAATTCAGAGACGGGGAGAGTATAAATCGAATATCGGGGGGATATTTTTTCAACGTTTATAATAGAGTGAGAAATAGTGTTTCGCGTGTGTTTTTTTCCTTTTTCGAAAATTAGAAATGGAAATGTTAACGGGTGGCAAATCTCTTTATTTCGTCCTGGCGCATAAATAATCCGCAGGGATAATTTCGCTGGTGGAATAATTCAAAGTTTCTAGAAGCACGTTAACCAGGAAAATTAGACCTCTCCCCGTTCCTCTTTCAAATATATATCAAAGGAGAGGAACATACCGGTAATTACATTTTATTCCAACGCGACAGACGCCGCTCAAGCCTTTCAAGTATCGCAGTGGACGTCGGCTGACGAGCGCATTGTCTTTCGAGCGTTTTGAGGCGGTCGTATCCAGCAGTTTGTAATGAAATCAAAGAGCTTACGGCACAGCCGGGGCTCTCGCTAACGACATTACGCCGGCTCGATTGCGAGATAATCGTTTCGTTCGCGCTAAATTTTAGATTTAAACAACGTCACCTTGCTCTCTTTCCTTTTCGCGAAAGGGAACGGGGAACCGACGGAGAAGAACAGAGAAAATCACCGCGAAATTTCATCAAACGCTCTCACCGATCCTCCGAGTACCTCCCACCGATTTTTCCTGGATTTATTTTTTTACCTGACCGATTTTTCCTATCGAGACACAATCAGGCCTGTTGTCACGCGGTCGTTTCGTTCCGTGCTCTGCCGAAGCCGTGTTCAGCGAAACCTTAAACTAGTACGAACGAGGGAAACGACTTCCGTGTTCTATCGAACCCTCCGTTGAAATTCAGAAGTATCCCGAACTCTAGAAATTTATTCCGCCTATTTTTAACAATTTTTAACACAGACGTATTAATTAGGAAATTGAATATTTATTCGAATTTATTACGAAACCGTGTTGCAAATGCTGATATTTTACCTGGTTGTATTCGAAATTGAAGAAAAGACACTTACGATATGTATTCGTATAAAATAATTATGTACAAAATGGAAAGGAAACAAACTTGGACTTGATATTAATGATTAAAGCTTGATATTAATGATTAAGCAATATGAAAATCGCATTAAAGGAAAGAAATCTAGAATCAAAAACAAAGTAGTCCAGCTCGATGATAATAATCAAAATATATCTATTTGTACCCTCGATAATCGGTTGAATTTTACTTTCAATTTTTACTCGTTCTCAACACGCATTGTTTATAAATATACAGTATCTCTTTACGAAATCACAGCGGTTACTTGGAATCAATAAGAAAATCGCAATACAGGAAGGAAACGAAGAATGAAAAGAGTTCGTTCGGCTATATTTCTGTTACTTTTCTAAATCACGTCGCGACCACGTACCTTTCGGTCGAATTCCGGCCGAGTACCTTCAGCGTAATACATTTGCGAGCAAGTTCGCACGAAATCTGGCCCCTGATAATAAAGATCACGTTCACCGGGTCGTTCCTTTGTGCGGAGAAAAATTGCATCCTCCGTTTCCGCGATATTCTTGGCCCGATGCATTCTGATTGCATTAAATATGCAGAGTGTACGTGTACGTTGCAGCCGCTCTCCGCCTTTCTCGCTTTCCCACCCCGTGTCTTCTTTCCATCCTCCCTGCTTTCTTCTCCTAGGTCCATAAATAACGAACAAACGGTGAAGTACAAATTGCTCTTTATGGAAATTCACTTCGTCGTTTGCCTTCTTCCCTTCTTTCACTCGTCGCCGTGCTTTCTATACGTGAGAAGAGGGGCCGTTCGATCGGAAGGAGCGACGAAATCGAAAGGGTCCTTCGTCCTTCGTTTTATTTTTATTTTCTCGCGCCTCTTCCAGACCTCGCCGAATTCTCCCTTTTCCCTTCTTTCACTCGTCGCAGTGCTTTCCACGCGCGAGAGGGGCCGTTTAATCGGAAGGAGCGACGAAACCGAAAGGGTCCTCCGCATCTTCGTCCTTTGTTTTATTTTTATTTTTATTTCCTCGCGCCTCTTCCAAACCTTGCCGAAACCGCTCCGATATTTCTCGCTACTACGCCAATTCCGTGCTTTTCCATTTCCGCCGGTGTCGAATAAGGGTTTTCTTTATTTCCGCCGGATCCTCTTTGGATTCTCTCTGGTTTTAATTTTCGATCGCCTGTACATCGTCGTAATCTTTCTCGCGGCGATTAATCGGATAACCGATGTATTTTCGGAATTATGGAAAGTAAGTGGGTCGCCGAAGTTTCCCCGATTTAATCAATTTCAGTGGTAAATGGCGCGAACACGCTGGTAATATAATTCTTCGCAAATCACTTTTATCCGCTGGCGAATAGTTATTCATTTATTTATTTATTCATCAAACGGGGTAAATCCCGGTCGGTGTGCGGGAGAAAATGGAAATACGATATGAAGTATACAAAAACGTATGCAACGAGACGAAAAAAAAGAGAATGAAAAAATCGAAACGACATTAAAGCAACGCACAAAACAGTAACCGGCGAGCGTACGACAGTTTATACGCGTAGTTTCTAAACCAATTAGCTCTGTTCGCGAACAAATCTAGCGTGGTACAAAACGAATTCCCGACGGGACAAAGGCGATAAACTCGTAATTATCAACAAAGAGTAATCGACCGATTGTTCAGCGACAATAGGTCCGATCGAACGACCGGATAACCGATCTTGAACGCAAATCCGAAATTCCCGACCAGCATCGCAGTTTCTATTACTTACGAGACGGAAGAAAATGGCGTGGAAAAAGACTCAACTCTAGAATCTTCCATCGCTATCGGTTTCATAATAAATATAACCTTCTGTGCACGCCTCCGCTCTTCCAGGTTCTCTCTGAAACACCCACCGGCGAAATAAAACGGAAAGAAAAAAGAGAAAAGGAGAAGGAGAAAGAAATAAAATCCGCAAACGAGATCGAAAAGCGGACAAAAGCTGGATCGCGGGGAGGAAGAGGAGGAAGGGGTAGAAGAGGAAGAGGGTGTAAAGAAAAAGCTCACGAAGCAAAGCGTTGCGCGTCGGAATAAACAGAACGGCGAGGCTCGCGCGGCGCGGGTTCAATTGAAGGCAACTGGCAATGATCGAGAACTCGTGATCGCGAAAGTGATAAATGAATCACGGAGCGGCTCGCGCGGTATAATCCCCCGATTTCAAAACGGCCCGCGATGCATATAGAGCCACGAAGATGTGGCGCATTGCGCGCAAGCGAGTGGGCGCTAGCGAGCGAGCGAACGCGCGCGAGCGCACGCTAGTTTGGATCTAGGGATATCGCGTGAAATATTGGAACGAGGCCCCGCCGCTGTTCCCCGCGTTAACGCGGGATTTGCATCATTCGACGTAACGTGTGACACGGTCGTTTGTGTTGTGCGTTATTTATTAAAGGCGAAACTATTCTGCCACGACGATAGCCGCGTGTGTCATTATTTGCCAACGGTGGCGGTCTATAAATATTTTCATAGCTTCATAATGCCTGCCTTCCTAAGCTATTTTCGTTTGCTCGAGCAACTTGCCGATCGTTCCTCCGACATCGTGATACGATACGATACAACCGGGACCGATTTTGTTCTTTTCAGACCACGTGGTCGTTCATCGCTCAGATTTTCCTCGCTTTCTTCGCCTCTATTTCTTATTTATTCGCGAATTTTCTTAATTTTCCGAATTTTACGAGCGTTACGGATCAGATCGCACTGCTAACGACGCTCGGGTATGTCTATCCTTTTTAAACTAATTTCACGACAGTGTTAGTCGAATTGCGATACGAAGAAACGATCGAATCGAATGGAAGAAATTTTTGAGTAAGGAAGGGTATTTTCGAATCGCGTAACCTTCGTGTCTATTAATACAGGATCGCATGGTCGAAAAGAAAGTGAGAAACTTCAAAGTTTTCACGCTCGCTATTCTACGGTTAACTTCGCCGAAGTCGAAGGATGCAATTCCGCGGAATATCGTTTGAATTTTCCATTACACCACTTCTAGGCTAAATTAATTAGCGTAAATTTCGAATTCCTGTCGACGCGACGACCAGAGGAGGAAATTTTACATCCAGTCGAAGATTCTTCGAGTTTGCTATAGGTCTCGAAATACTAACAAGATCGCGACAGCGATAAGTGCTTCTCCATTCTTCGTCACGGTGTAATTTCAGCTAGCGTCCATAAATCAAAGAATCTTAAGGTGGAAGCAGATATAAACACGCGGTGTGTCGCGAAGATAACCTCGTAATGGTCGGTCGTTAAGGTGAGACCCATCGATTCGCCTGTTCCGATGGATCACGGTGAGATATCTTCGAGGAAAACGATTCGATCGCGGTTAAAAATCGCGTCCTCGATGGAAAAACGGGATCAACGAGTGTAAATGCGAGGAATCGTGGATTTCTCGTTAATTACGCTCGATAGGCACGTGTTTGACCGCCCACGTGGCGTGCGATAAGATCGCGACGAGCCTCGAGGATCGCGATAATAATATCGAGAATATGTCGTCGCATCTGTGACCTAATTTCCATCCAACGAATTTCCACGTCTCTTTCTCTCTCTTTCTCTCTCTCTCGATCCGTCCAGATACGATACATTGTCCCGAAGACTCGGATCGCTCAGCGAATAAAACGTAAATCGATCCTCATTCCCGACGATGGCTTCGCGTTCAACTTCGATGTACGAGGACGTGCCACGATATCCGCGCAGATCCCCGGAACGAATTTTCATATCCGCCTGGTCTCGCGATAATACGCCTCGGAACACACGGGAAAAGAAGAGGAAAGAAGGAAAGCGCGGTGGCTGGAACGTATTCTTGGCAACCTGTTTAAAATAACGCGGCGAGAGCCGGTCGAACGTACAGAAATCGCATTGTCTCGGCGATCGCAGCGATTCGTGTTCTAGAAGAATTCCTGCGTCGACTACGGAGCTTTACCTGATAATCTCAAGGTGGCTATTTTCACCAGCCTTCTTGGGTTCCCGTGGGACAATCCGAAGAGACGCGACAGAAATAAGTATCAGCTGCTCGCATCGACGAGTCATTCGCTTTGCCACCGACAATTAGACGTTGACGAATAAAACACGGGGTACGAGAAGACTAGAAACTAGAGAAGAGGAGAAGACTCTAGTTAGAGGATTCATCCAAATGGGTCCATCCATGGTTCAAATCGCGTAAACGATGGATCGACGTGAGGTCGATGGAGGTTGCAAGGCAGGTGAGAGAAGTAAAAGCGTTGTGACGGAGTGTAGGGATGATGGAAGAACAGTTGCTATAGCGGTGCACACACGGTGGCTAGTATAGCAAGTATAGACAGCAGTATAACCGGGCCCCGTGCCGGCTCGTGGCTCACGGCTGGGTGGAGTGTAATAATAGACACAAACTCATTTGGCCGGTCGGCCAACTACATTTGGCTCGACCGTCGTCCACTGTTCGTTCGTTCGCTGCTCGTGCCGGGCCGGCGAAATTTTTGTTGACTTTACGAAAGAACAAATAAACAGGGGCCCTCTTCTGCTGCTTCTCGCTCGCGCTTCCTAGACTCCTCATCTGTCCTCGTCAGTCCGACTCTGGATCCTTTGCTCCCAGATAGAGCTGCTCCTTCGGGACCATCGCTCCGATTGCACCGGGAACAAGGACCAAGCAGCTGTGCGTATTGATCGGACGGATGTCTGAAATTACCTGCAAATACCGGATGATTAGGTGGATCGGTCGATAGAGATTATCGTTGATAGCTGATATATATAGGATGACCGTGGTACCTAGTTTCTGCCGAGATTCGCGGTCGACTCTCCTTTCCCGTTAATAGTTTCGGCATCGGTGTCGCGTATTCGTGGCTCTGACTATCTGTGAGAACGTTTACAGTTTTCATGATTATTTGGGTAGGTTAATGGAAATATTTATTAGCAACAAACGCGCGCAATCGTTTATGTAACTGCTCCGAAGGATTGCCAATAGGTGATTACGTTCATTGCGGTCGTTAAACGATTAATATAATCGGTGACAATCACCACACCTAATGGTATAATAAGGATACGCGTATTTGTCGTTGAAGTAACCGAATTTCGCAAGGAAAATATTACGTCCTACTTTCTACCTATCTTTTTACTTTGGCATTTTTCAAGATGCCTGTTAACCTGTGTAGTCCCAAAACAGGCAGTTCTAATTGAACACATTTATTTATTCTTCCACCGATCACATTCCATTTGCGTTAAAGTCTTTCAATATTTATAACAAAATATTGATTAATATATTAAAATATATTACATGGGTGTGAATCAAATTTGATATATCTTATCTAATTTTCTCGTCTGTCTTCCAATATCTACCCACGCGATAATAATTCGTGGTAGTCAGGAAGATCTACATCGCGACTCGTTTAAACGGAATTCCATAAATATTTCCCAAGCACCCCTAATCGCTCGTTTAGAAGCTTTCGCACCCTTTTGGGCTGCAAAATAATCAAACCTTCGCGTAAACCGAAACTTCCTCTTAAATGGACTCCTAATCTCCGATTGCCATTTCGATCCTCTCAAGGGAAGGAGACTTTCGTCACGCGATAAACGGTCCCTTCCTTCCTGCTTCTCGTTCCTCTTCGTTTCAAGTTCATCGTTCCCTGTGTCGCGAGATACGCGTTTAGCTCGGTCCTTCAGCTCGGTGGACAGACGGTCAGGCGACGATGGCCTTTCGAGGGCCATTTCTGGCCGCGAAAGGAGTTGGAGGGTTATTCGGCGGCAACGCGACGAGTGGAAGGTCAGCAGGAAGGTTGTCAAGATACCACTGAGAAGGAAATCGGAAAATGGTTCGCGGAAATTTACGGGATCGTTTCGAACGCGTTCGTCAGGGGAAAAGAATACGAACGAAGGTTCTGGGGTCTCACCCCTCGTGAAATTAACCCCGAAATCGAGGATTCTACGCTGTCCATGGGTGCACGAGCTCTCTGTCTTGCCGAGGGTGAAACTATAGTTCCAAGGAGCTGAAAAGCTGAGGGCGTTCGATTAGAATGCTACTGTGAAATCCTATTAGAGTAAATTACGCTTTAATCCTCCGGAGGAATGGGGTCAAATATGCGGATATCTTTTTCGGAATTGATTATTCTTACCATTCCTGCGTTTGCTACGAAAGAGTGTTATTTTGGGAGAAATATCTTTTACGAATACGAAGAAATTAATTTGTCGTTGTTTCGGTATTCTAGAGATCATTTTTTTTTTTTTTTCTTTTAGATCTGACTAGAGATTTTACGTAGAAAATCCGATATATCGCGTTTAATTGATTTATTCTAATCGGGGATCTGAAAATTTGCGATGCAACGAGTTTAAATTTGCTATTAGGGTTGAAATAGGAATACGAAGAAATTGATTCGTTTTTGATCTGACATTAACAAAATTAAAATATTTTATTTCGGTATTCTACGGATCGTTTTTTAGATCTGAGCCGAGATTTTACGTAGAAAATCCGATATATCTCGTATAATTGATTTATTCTAATCAGGGATCTGAAAATTTGCGACGCTTCGGGTTTAAATTTGCCATAGGGGTTGAAATAGCACGATCATTTCTTTCTTACTCGTCGAATTGTCAAAATAAATCGTGTAACGATTCGAAGGTTCAAGAATTTTATCGTTATATTCTCTTCGAAATGTTGGTTTCTATTATTTAACGATACTCTCGCGAGGAGGGTGGAATCTTCTGGACCTCTCGTTCCAGTTCTATCGCGTCTTTAGGTAACGAGTTTTCTCAGCGGAGTAATTTCATGACGAATTCGAGTCGAGAATAACCCAGACAGCGATTACGTCGAGCGAGGGTCCGCTTCAGACGATCGCGAAGACGATAGTTGTAATTGTTCCCGGATCGTGGACCCGTTGAAACTCTGTCCGCATTGTTCCGCGTAATTCGCACTCGTAAGTTCCATGCGTAACGCCGGATTACGTGGCAACTCCGACTCGAAGATTATCGAATCCTTAACTAAATAGTCTTCGGGGAAGTCGTAGAAATTCTCACGAAACACCCTCGCACCGTCGTAACTTTCGCAAAGGCAGAGACTACGTTGGTCCGAGAGCGCTTCTCTTCGAAAATCACGACGAATGATTAATAAATCTTAGCCCGAGGGGTTAGGTTTAAGTCTGCCGACACGTTTCGCGACTCCTCCAAACGTCAAAGTTCGTTAAGCCTATCAACCTCTTCCAAATTCCTCGACACCCCCGAAAGAGACCCTCTGATTCGTTATAATATTCAAAATCGACTCGAGACCTTCCACCCTCGATCCAGATTGTAGAAACACTCGAATGCTGATCTCTAGAAACGTTATTACTCCAAAAAACATATAAACACCGGTATGACTAATTTTAAACTACGCTTCTCAATTTCATCGATGATGCAGGACCATGAAAACTTTGGACAAGAAATATGAAGCTACGCGAAGGAACATTTCCGTGTCCTTCGATATTCCTCCGAAAGGAACCCTTTGATTCGTTATAATATTCAAAATCGACTCGAAACTTTCCACCCCTCGCTCCTGACAGTGTCCATCGTGAAAGCGCTCGAATACTGATCTCTAAAAGTGTTATTACTCCAAAAACTACCATTAGAAACCACCGGTATGATTAACTTTAATACTCCAAAAATTACCATTACAAACCACCGGTACGACTAATTTTAATACTCCAAAAATTACCAATACAAACCGC